>WAAD01032019.1:5143-27906 GCA_013389945.1 Fregata magnificens
CCAGGAGCCCGGGCGGCCCGGCGAGCGGAGGGGGAGAAGGGGCGAAAGGTGCCTCAGCGCGCAGCGCCGCCGGCCCGCAGGTAGCCGGGGCGAGGGTCTCCCGCTCTGAGGTTTTCACTGGAGCTGAGGGCCGCGTTTCCTTTGGCGTTGTGAAGCGCTGCTCGAGGTCTGTTCTCGCAGCAGCGGCAAGAGAACAGGCTAGAACGCAAAGTTTAGAGCGGGTAAAGCAACATCGGACGGACTTTTTGAGAACTAGTTGTCTGAATGAAGGCAGTGTTGTAGCTCTGAAATACATAGATCTGAGAAAGACACAATGCCACAGGTAAGGTTCTTGACCGTGAAGAATGGTTTACGGTTGTCCTATGGCTAAGGAGGCAGCTGTGCAATTGCAAGTTACGATGGAAAGAAGTGACCAGGCTGGTGAGACGTGCTAGTGGCCTTCCTTAAAAAGCTGGCATTGTCTTTCCTTAACAGCTTCGGAAGATAGAGTGCCAGCTGAACTTGCAGGTAGCGCAAAGTTTGGAAGATCTGCCAAGGCAAAACAGTTCAGAATATCCACCCCAAATAGATGACCTTCGTGGTTACTCAATTAGAAATAGCACTAATAGCAGCATCGGTGCTATAACTGGTGAGGCCGTGGATCTGTCTAGCCCAGAGCGTGCCTGACAACGCAGGTGCTGAGGGAAGAAAGGTAAGAGAAGACAGGCATGCATGTAACCTCCCGGTCTCTGGTAGAGGTACAACAGTACAAAGGGCAAGATTATGCATTTAGAGATTAGCAATTATTTTCTTCTGTAAAATTCAGTTTAACATTTCTTTCAATCACATAGTGATCATAGTACTGCTGTACAAATAACTTAGGCCCATGAGATGCCTGCTGGGAAGACTCAGTTCAAGCTCTACGTACAGAAAAGGGCTGATTAGAGGAACGGCTAAAGGGAAACTTCAGAGTGTGGCATAGTTTGAGTACTAAAATGAAGACTGAAAGGGGACAGAGCTAGTGTTTGTAATTATGCTGGGAGGGAAGTATCAGAGAGGGCAATTAATTTTGGCTAAACAACTTTTTGGCACAGGGAAAAGTGGGAGTGAAGAGACCACAGCCATGTTCGTATTGGAAGTCTGTGGAAAATGACCTCATAAAGAAAGGAGGGGAGAGGGGTAAAAGACAATCTATAATGTTCATGCTAGAAAAAATACTGTACTGTTGGATGCTATTCTTCAAGTTTGTGGAAACATTCAAACTTATTTTCCTGCCTTTTGCAATTATAGTCTTCATTAAAGAGCACCTCGAATTACACTATTTATTTGCTGTTTCTTTAGGAAATAATGATTGATATAGGTACTGTATTACATCCATCACTAGGAAAAGAAAAATTCAAAACAAGTTACTTCATGCGCAGTAGAACTAATAGAGCCTGGCCATCTGAACATGTCTTCTGCTCCCCTTGTGCTCACTGCCACTGTAATAATATCATTTTCCCACTGTCCCAGATAAGCTTCCCTGTTTCCACCAGAGTGTACTTAATTCCCATCGCCTGTGCACTGCTGTATCCCCAGGTGCGTTCAGCCCTTGCACCTGCAGCTTCTGCCCCCGGCTTTCCCCTCGGTCCTTCAACATCCACGGTTCTCACCTTATTGACCTGTGCTGGTCCTGCAGCTGGGTGAAAAAGCAATGGCCTGGCAGCAGGTTGGTGCTAGGTGCTTGCACGTTAGCTGACCAGGTGCTGCTGAGGTGGCTGGCTGAGCTCTGAACCTGCCTGGACTTTCCTGCATTGGGACGCTGATAGCTGGATAGAGAGGTGTTATCATTGCTTGAAGCCAGCACCTGTGGTGAAAGCGATTGAGAAAGAAAAGCAGAAAGGAGCAGACATCTGGTTGCAAGAAAACAATACTTTAGGAAAATGTGTTCAACTTGTTACTACATCACTTGTGCAATACAATAACGAATTCTATATAAAGGGACATGTGGGCTAAAGAGTATTTTTTAAAGACAATACGGTGGGGTTTTTTTACAAAAGCAAATAACTGACATCTGGCCTACAAGATTGTGACTTACCTTGTTTATAAACATGTCTGGCATGTACTTCACATTCTGTCTGTGAGTACCTAATTTATGGGCCACTGAGTAATTTAGATTCTAGATGCTTATCACTGGGGATTATGCAAAGGGGAGATAAAAGGAACTGACTTTTTGTTGTAAGCCAGCAGCATGGGTGCAGCTGTCATCAGTAATGCCCAGAAACCAGTATTAATAGTTGTCCAGCAGCACATAGGGAACATATTTAATTGGCTTGAGTAGGAGCCTAATCTCTAGTTTTCCACCTCACAAAAATATCCCTTGGGACATGAG
Organism: Fregata magnificens; assembly: GCA_013389945.1. Taxonomy (NCBI): domain Eukaryota; kingdom Metazoa; phylum Chordata; class Aves; order Suliformes; family Fregatidae; genus Fregata; species Fregata magnificens. The sequence goes on from WAAD01032019.1 coordinate 7,494, forward strand.
CGTGGCCGGTTTGTAACATCCTGTCCAGATTTATCGGTCTACAGAAATACCTTGCAGTTTGCTTCTGGAGCTCAAGAGTGCTTTTTAAGATTGGTTGAAGCCATTATATTTTTTGCTCTCTACCTCTTCTTTCACAGAACAGTGAAAAGCGACAGTAGCCCCTTGCATATGAAAGTAGACATGGAAGGAAATTATAAAATAGCTCTGTGTTAAAAAAAGCAGTATCTTTGAGGGTAAGCATAGTATGCGTATGCTGATCGCGAGGCCAACAATATGTAGTACTTGATGGAAAGCATCACAGTATAGATTGTTAATATCAAACAATCCCAAACTTACTGAGCTTATGACATCATTTCTCTGTGTCCTTACTGGAGATTCAGTTCAAAGACCACAGGCAGTAAAAGAAAACTTCAGGCAATTTGAGTATTGTACTGATTCTACGTAATTTTTGCCTTTCAAAGTCCTTATTGGAAGAAAAGGAAAGACTGTATATAGATTGTTCAGTGTCCTGACTGCACACCACGAGGATAAAACCTCAACGCTTTATCCCGCCCTTTCTGTGTTCTTAGTTTCTTAGCCCTGTTCTTTCATACCTACTTATATTCTACAAGTACTTTGATACAGCTGCTAACTCTGTCGTATCAGCAATGAGAATACTATTAGTCAGAAAAATAGTACTCCTCCAGGTTTGATGATGTCCAAATGGATCAGGTGACAGCCTAGCAAAAGTAGGATTTTGACTGTTTAATAACTGTTTGAACATTTATGATCATTATACAAGCTTTACCTCTGTTTTCCTAACAGATTATTTGTATTATTAAAAATTACTTAAGCTGTAGTGAAATAAGTTTTAGAGACAAATGATATCTACAGCTTTAAAACATCTAGAAAGGCACATCTGACAGATTCTGGTATAGCTGTAGCTACGTAAGAGTAGTTTTACAATCTTTTCTGTAGAGCTACTGTATTGGCTGTCTTGTACTATCCCAGCTTATAGGGAAATGCCTGTTTCTTGTTACTGACCTTTATATTTATTGTCAAGGTTCATTAAGATCCTTTGAAATAATATGACATCATTTCATCCTCTTCCTGTGTATAAATCTCTGATCATCGGCTTTATAAAATAAACACTGACACAAAAGGAATCCAGAACCTCGGGGCAGTAACTATCTTCCTTTCTGTTTCAGAAAGCATGAAGTGCACTATTGTTATTTCTAATAATACACAGATGCTGTGTCATACAAATTATTGTAATAGGGTTCTACTTTTAGAAAAGTTTGATAACGGAGTAATGTAGACTTTAAATCCTTTCATCTAAGAAAGTTGTAAATAAGTTAGCTCCAAGAATTCAGGATATAATTAAAATTATTAGCAATGTTTGAGTAACTATAGGCAATAGCTAAGGCAAAGGTCAGTAGTCGATAAAAGATAACTGGCCCAATTATCATTTTTTTCCTTTAGCATATTGTCATACTGTTCTAAGTTAGGAGTCACTGACAAGAAATGGATTAGGTTACCACCAAGCACTTCCACATTAACCTCAGTCATTAAGGGTCTGGCTGGTTTGCTTGCTAGTCCTCAAAAAGTGCGGCACTGCAGCACTTCCTCTGTGGCTTCATTGCAGCACTGCTAGCTCAAGTGAGGCAGCACAGGCGAAGCCCTTCGAAATTCAGACTTACTGGGATGAGAGAGGTGCTTGCTGGAAGCACCTCAGTTACCACGTCATGGCAATACAGTTCCTGACTCCAGACGCAGGTTTACCCTCCCTCTGATCAAGTCCGTTTATATCTGTGTTCCCCAAAAACATGCCTTCCTCGCATGAAACCATGTCACCTTTTCATTTGGTTCTCCACACTGTTCTTCACTGGTGGAGAAACCAAGGACATGTAGACCTTTGGGGACTAGGATCATGATTGTCTCCTGTTTCAGAAATTTTCCATTTTAGAAATGTCAATGGATGAAATATGTATTCACAGCATTCAGTCTTGAATTCATGAAACTTGTATGTACTGGAGATACCGGAGGTACTATTCAAGCTTTTTCATCACTCTTACTGATGTTTTTACCATGGAGACTTGCCTCTGGGCATGAGAAATTAGGTTTTTATCATTCAAATATAATTATGATTCTCCCAAAAGAGATGAATACCAATGGTGTCAGTTGTGACAGATTTCTATTGCAATGATCATTAAGTACTGGAAATCACCGAACTATTTGATGTCAGCCACAGGCGAATGAACGTCAGCTACAAGCTGAAGTTAGAGGTGTTAAATGTAACTTGTGCTGCACCTGAACTGCTGAACTAGGAGGTGACTCCTTGAGCTGTTCAACTGCTTGGACTAAACTTTTAAAGTAAGGTTAAAGATTAAGGATCTATAGTTTTGCCTCTTGTTAGTGTTCTCTTTTAGATGGCAGAATAGACCCTTGTAAAAATAATTGGTTTAGTGCCCTTCTGTGCGAACATTGATTCTCACATACTTCTGTGCATTTGTGTTTCAGTGTAAGTACTAAATTGTTCCCACTGCAGTCCATGCAACAAGCTCCCAGGCTCAGATTCTCATCCAGCATCTTTTTTTCTGGCCTGCAGAGGTTGCAATCTAGTCATTTTGCATACGAAAATCATTATCTAAAACACTTCCCCTCTTTTGTCCCCTCTGCCCCCTAGAATGTGGCTGTGACACCACATGATACATGCAGCACAGCAGCTTTAAAAAAATCCCCAGATTTCCCTACCACTCGTCTACCTCCTCGCACATTCAAGTCTGAATTTCACCAAAATTCAAGCTGGGCAGGGGCCTTCTCGCACAACCTGCGCACCAAGGGAGGTAACCGTCTGCTTAAAGCTGCAGCCACTCCTCGCTTTGCCATCTGCCTCCTTCAGATGCTTTTGTTCTCATCTGCATAAAAAAATGGTTTGAATTACTCTAGAACAAATAATTGCTTCTAACAAATATCATCTTAGATGGGTGAATCATGCCTATGTACTTTCAGCTCACTGATTTAAGCTAACACACCTTCATTTTTGTTTAAGTTGTCTAGGATTCAACAAAAGATCAGTTGCACAGCTAAGTGGATGAATGATTACTTAAGTAGTAGTAACTCTGTCACTTCTGTCTGCCCGTAATGTGTTTGAATTATCCTATGCCTAACTAGATTAAGCCAAAGCTGAAAACGAGTCTTCCAAAATAAGTCTCCCTGCAAACAACTTTTCTGAAATAATGTCTAAAGTAGCTCTTTTGATGGTTTGTGGGGGTTTTTTTACATAAATAAACCCATACCACACATTCAACACTTTGTAACTCTAAATTCCTAACTCATTACAGCTACATTCAAAAGGCAGAGATACCCTGTCCCAACACTTTCCTTCTCAGTCACAGCCACCGAACCATGCTGCAGAAGACCCTGCTGTAGAGGGAACACTAGTGGCAGGTTTCAGAAGTGTCCCCGAGGGCACACTGGACACATGCTGTCCTCAATGATGCACAGTGTGCGGTAGAATAAGTAGAACTGCGGAAATGTTTCAGTGCAATCTGTGGCTACCTGTCTGATGCAAGCAAAAGGTTGATCCACATCTGCCTTGAAAACTGCATGCAGACTTCTGCCATCTGTCTTGATGGGCACCGTCAGGTTGAATAGGATGTCTCCAGAGCACAGAGAAGTATCTCAGTGATTCGATGTTTTAATTACACTTTAACTCTTTGTTACTTCAGTCATAAGTACTTCTAATGGGAATTTTGTGTATGAATACCAGCATTTATCCCAGCACCTTGTTTCTTACAAACTCTATGAACGTTCTGGCAAAGACAGTTCAAGGGTGGCGAATTTACTGTTGTATTTGTGTTAGAGAACATAGGTGAGGTTGGGTTCATAAGCACAGATAGAGTCCCTATCGTAAAAAGCTTCCAGACTAAGAGATAGGAGACAAAGGAGGACATCTTACCCAAACTTGTAACAGGAGCTAAAACAAAAAGGGCTGGACTAACATCTGTNTACTGTAACATGTACTGTTCAATAATGCTTATGACGAGCATAAGCTTCGATCGCTTCTTAGCAGTGGTGTATCCCATGCAGTCTCTTGGGTGGCGTACATTAACACGTGCCTCGCTGATTTGTTTCATCATATGGCTTGTAGCAATAACTGGGGTTATACCTTTTCTTATCAGAGAGCAAACGGTGGAAATACCCAAGTTAAATATAACTACTTGCCATGATGTGCTAAGACAATCTGAACTTCGCGGCTATTACGTTCACTTCTTCTCCATCTTCTCGTCTGTGTTTTTTGTAGTGCCATTTATAANACTTTGAATCAGGAATTAACCTTACTATTTTCTGATGCTAATATGATCTTAGCTTTTCTTTTTGGAAGATGTTTTTGCTTCCCCATAGCGTGTAAATATTTGCTTATTAATCTTTATACTTTCTTATTTTTCAGCCTTCCCATACAACAGCAGCATACCAAGGGTCAGAAGTTTTGTACTCTCTTTCGCAAATCACCAGGATGACCCTATACCTACTGAAGGTGATACTGAAAATGACTCGGAAGTCGGATCAGGAGCCACCAATCAGACTAGATCGATCCTACATGAACAACGAACAGTGTCAGTGCAAACAGCAAGATACCTCACTAGTCCGTGGCTGACGCGTTTTGTTCCTTCAGTTTACACCTTAGTGCTTGTGCTGAGTCTCCCTCTGAACATTACAGCGANCGATGTCTTAGTTCTTCTACCATTGTTGCAAAACAAAATAAGAAGACACGTGCCTTGCTCTTGTGTGTGGCTGTTTTTTCTGTTTTTGTTATTTGCTTTGGACCAACAAATGTCCTCCTATTAATTCATTATATCCATTTTTCTNTCTGAAAAAAATGAAAATTGAAAAGCCAGCTGTAGTATACATGCTGAATTTGGCCCTTGCGGATGTCTTGTTTGCAAGCGTGCTTCCTTTTAAGATTGCTTATCACTTTTCTGGGAACAACTGGGTTTTTGGACCTCAAATGTGCTGTTTCATCACTGCTGCCTTCTACTGTAACATGTACTGTTCAATAATGCTTATGACGAGCATAAGCTTCGATCGCTTCTTAGCAGTGGTGTATCCCATGCAGTCTCTTGGGTGGCGTACATTAACACGTGCCTCGCTGATTTGTTTCATCATATGGCTTGTAGCAATAACTGGGGTTATACCTTTTCTTATCAGAGAGCAAACGGTGGAAATACCCAAGTTAAATATAACTACTTGCCATGATGTGCTAAGACAATCTGAACTTCGCGGCTATTACGTTCACTTCTTCTCCATCTTCTCGTCTGTGTTTTTTGTAGTGCCATTTATAATTTCTACTGTCTGTTACGTGTGTATCATTCGATGTCTTAGTTCTTCTACCATTGTTGCAAAACAAAATAAGAAGACACGTGCCTTGCTCTTGTGTGTGGCTGTTTTTTCTGTTTTTGTTATTTGCTTTGGACCAACAAATGTCCTCCTATTAATTCATTATATCCATTTTTCTTATGACAACAGCTTAGAGTATCTCTACTTTGCCTATCTACTCTGTGTTTGTATCAGCAGTGTTAGCTGTTGCATTGACCCCTTTATTTACTACTATGCTTCTTCTCAGTTTCAGAGACAACTTTTCAGTCTCCTCCATTGTAAAGAGACTTTCGATCCTAACAGTAGTAACAGCAGTGGCCAGTCAATGTCTACCACTAGTAAAAGGGCTACGTGCTCTACTAATGTGAATAACAGTGTCTACAGGAAATTACTAGCAATGCATTGAGATAATGTGCCTTACACATGCTTAATTTTTAAACATCTTCAGACAAAAAAAGACTGTATTATACCCAAGAAATGCAAAACCTTAAACCAAGCTGTCGTACAATACATAGTCTATGGATTCATTATAGTAATGCACAATTCAAATTATAATGCTCTATATGTATATATATAGTATATGTAAATAGGTTAATGTAGAGGGGAAAAGTANTTATACCTTTTCTTATCAGAGAGCAAACGGTGGAAATACCCAAGTTAAATATAACTACTTGCCATGATGTGCTAAGACAATCTGAACTTCGCGGCTATTACGTTCACTTCTTCTCCATCTTCTCGTCTGTGTTTTTTGTAGTGCCATTTATAATTTCTACTGTCTGTTACGTGTGTATCATTCGATGTCTTAGTTCTTCTACCATTGTTGCAAAACAAAATAAGAAGACACGTGCCTTGCTCTTGTGTGTGGCTGTTTTTTCTGTTTTTGTTATTTGCTTTGGACCAACAAATGTCCTCCTATTAATTCATTATATCCATTTTTCTTATGACAACAGCTTAGAGTATCTCTACTTTGCCTATCTACTCTGTGTTTGTATCAGCAGTGTTAGCTGTTGCATTGACCCCTTTATTTACTACTATGCTTCTTCTCAGTTTCAGAGACAACTTTTCAGTCTCCTCCATTGTAAAGAGACTTTCGATCCTAACAGTAGTAACAGCAGTGGCCAGTCAATGTCTACCACTAGTAAAAGGGCTACGTGCTCTACTAATGTGAATAACAGTGTCTACAGGAAATTACTAGCAATGCATTGAGATAATGTGCCTTACACATGCTTAATTTTTAAACATCTTCAGACAAAAAAAGACTGTATTATACCCAAGAAATGCAAAACCTTAAACCAAGCTGTCGTACAATACATAGTCTATGGATTCATTATAGTAATGCACAATTCAAATTATAATGCTCTATATGTATATATATAGTATATGTAAATAGGTTAATGTAGAGGGGAAAAGTAAGTTCTTCTAAAAGTTTTTGAGTGTTTTTCAAATAAACAACTTTTTTCAGACAAATCCTTTGCATTGTTAGTTCAGTTTATCGCAGGAGTTTTATGAAATCCCATTTTAGGATTTTGAACTGTATCAGGTTGATTAAATTCTTACTTATGGAACCACTCCATTGTCGTGGTTTAATCCCAGCCAGCAACTAAGCACCACACAGCCGCTCGCTCACTGTCCCCCTCAGTGGGATGGGGGAGGGAATCGGAAGAGTAAAAGTGAGAAAACTCATGGGTTGAGGTAAGAACAGTTTAATAATTGAAATAAAAAAGTAAAATAGTAGCAGTAGTAATAATAATAGTAATAATATACAAAGCAAGCGGTGCGTGATACAACTGCTCACCACCCACTAACCGATGGCCAATCCCCGAGCAGCGATAGCTGCCCCCCCAGCCAGCTGGCCCCAGCTTATATACAGAGCATGGCATCATATGGTATGGAATATCCCTTTGGCGAGTTTGGGTCAGCTGTCCCAGCTATGCTCCCTCCCAGCTTCCTGTGCACCTCGCAGAACATGGGAAACTGAAAAGTCCTTGACTAGTGTAAGCACTACTTAGCAACAACTAAAATATCAGTGTGTTATAAACATTATTCTCATGCTAAATCCAAAACACAGCATTATACCAGCTACTAGGAGGAAAATTAACTCTATCCCACCTGAAATCAGGACATCCACCTATGCAGCACTTCCTGAAGAAAGTGAAAATACTTTTCCAGGCTTCTTTTTTTCCTATTTGTCATTATTTCTGGAATTACCTGTAAACTTCATTTTCTTAGCATTATTTTGCATCTTGGACCCTGAAACCGTTTATTTTACGTTTTTATATATTCCACTTCTTTCAAAACAGTATGGTTTTAGGAACGTGAGCAAATGAAAACCAGCTATTGATTGGTGTAATATGTCAGGGGAGATAATTCTCAGCAGCTGGACCTAGCTTTTCTTTTGGTGTTCCTGCCATTAGTGTATGCTAGGCATCTTGGTTAGGAATGTGGTATTTTTCACAATTAATTTCACGAAAAATTGTGGAATTTTATTTCACAATAAATCAATGTTGAATGGCTCTCCAGAAAATATATTGAAAAAGATGTATTCATCATCTTGTTATGCAGTTTGCAGATGATGTGTGCTTTCTTGCACATGATAATCTTCATGCACATGTTTGGGACTTAGAAATATCCTTTATCCCTGCCAAGCCTGGATGGTTTTTATATTTTACATTGTGTCCACATCTACTAGAATTACTGTGGTGTAGAGCCCAATAGCTAACTTCGTTCTGTGTAGCGTTCTTTTACTACAAAGGATGCTAAAGCCAAATAACAGGAAATCAGTTTTAGAAACAAGTGTGTAGGTAATAGGACTGTATACGAAAATGGAATTTAAATTAAGCAGAAATTAATGTAGGATTTGCCATAGGAATCTGCCAAGAAGTACAGCAATGGATAAAAGCTGTCTTCAGTCCAGAACAAGTGATACGAAACCTAATCTTTCTGCATACATTGTGACAGTGACAAACTTCTTTCTAACCAGGATGTCATGTCGGTTTGTGTCTGTTCCTTAACAGACTTAAGCATAACTAAATATTGCATTACCAGGGTCTCTCTAGATTTTTGTTCTCAAGTATTTGCCACTTTCTAAGTACATGAGCCCTAAAAATATGTGTATCTATATGTCAGGTTAAACCCCCACAAATCTTTATGAGACATTCAGATACATTCTCATTTTGTTTAATATCATATTGGGGTGGGTTTGGTTTTCAGCAAAATCCAAATGCATCTTAAAACTATGGACATCCATTTCTTGCCAGCAGAAAAAATTACCTCTGTGCTTCCTGTAGTTACAGGCTGGGGGACTGCGTTTTAGATCTATTACATAGTTGGGATTTGTTTCAATGTCGTGATATTTTGTTTCGTGATAGTGGTTTATTTTTAGGTAGCCAAAAGAAACTGTCTAGTCTGCTTTGCAAGGGACAGTATTATGTGCTAGGAGGGAAGGAAAGGTCCATGTAAAACAGCTCGGCAATCATTGCGATTATTTACTTCATTTTGCTCTGTAGTTGGGTGGTTTCACTTGTAACCTCTGCGTGCTCGAGAACACATGAGCAACTTCTTCCTGCCTTGTAGGGTGAAAAATGAGCGGGGTGAACACAACTGTTTATCCTCATGGCTAAGAGCATCAACGAAGATCCTGAATAAGAACGACTAAAAAGATTTTATGCATGTTTGTAAACCGCTATCCAGCTCTGCCACGCACACTGCTGAAGCTGGGTTTGCTGACGATTCTGGCTTGCACGCAAATAAAAAAAAAAAAAAGAAAAGAAAAACAGAAAAGGCTGTTACAGCACAGAACCCTTAAATAAAAAGGACTTACAAATCTAACTAGAGTTCTTGACTTCTTGGTAACTAGCTAAGTGCTGAAGTTGCCTTTAGAAAGTATTTTTATGTTTCCTAAGCATGTTTGAAAACACAACCCTTGACAGGCTTGAGGAGTGGGCCCATGTGAACCTCATGAGGTTCAACAAGGCCAAGCGCAAGGTCCTGCACCTGGGCCAGGGCAACCCCCCCAGTATCAAGACAGGCTGGAGGATGAAGGGATTGAGAACAGCCCTGCAGAGAAGGACTTGGGGGTATTGGTAGATGAAAGGCTGGACATGAGCTGACAATGTGTGCCCGCAGCCCAGAAAGCCAACCGTATCCTGGGCTGCATCAAAACAAGCATGGCCAGCAGGTCAAGGGAGGTCATTCTGGCCCTCTACTCTGCTCTTGTAAGACCCCACCTGGAGTAGTGTGTCCAGCTCTGGAGTCCTCAGCACATGACAGACATGGACCTGTTGGAGTGGGTCCAGAGTAGGGCCACAAAAATGATCAGAGGGATGGAACACCTCTCCTACAAGGACAGGCTGAGAGAGTTGGGTTGTTAGCCCAGAGACAAGAAGGCTCCAGGGAGACCTTATTGCAGCCTTTAATATATAAAGGGGGCTTACAAGAAAGACAGAGGGAGACTTTTTACCAGGGCCTGTAATGACAGGACAAGGGATAATGATTTTGAACTGAAAGAGGGTAGGTTTAGATCAGGAAGAAATTTTTTATGATGAGGGTGGTGAGACACTGGAACAGGTTGCCCAGAGAAGTTGTGGATGCCCCATGCCTGGAAGTGTTCAAGGTCAGGTTGGACTGGGCTTTGAGCAACCTGATCTAGTAAAAGGTGTCCCTGCCCATGGCAGGGTGGTTGGACTAGATGATCTTTAAAGGTCCCTTCCAACCCAAACCATTCAATGATACATGCATAGGCATCCTACTCATATTGATGCTCTGCAAGTGCTTCTAGCAAGCTTCTTGCCAGCCTGCAAATGCATACTTTTTCTACATATGGAGAGGTGATTAACAAGACAATTGCCACACAGCATAATACTTAATATAGCAACATACACCAAATATCACCTTTTCATAGCAAATGAAGCATGAACAGTTATTCCCTCTTTTAAGCTTCCACAGCTTGTGTCACACCTCTGCTTTCTGTTTGTATGTTGTTGAGGCTTCAGCCTGACTGGATTGCAAAATTAAGCAAAAACTGGTATGTGACTGGGGAGTCTCATACCAAGGCAATGGCAGCTCAACTCTTATTGAATTTGGCATTTCTGTGCAACCAGTTAGTTGGAACATGCTACAGTTCTCGGTGTCTGCTTTTGCTGCTGTGTTTGATGGCAAGAGGAAAGGCAGGACCTGCTCAAGCAGCAGCAGTTTATGGAGCCGAACTCAGACACGAACAGCATTTGCAAAACAGGTTATAACCGCTGAGCATGGCCATGCAGCAAAACACAATGTGGTAGCCTTTCGAGGAAGCTGAACCAGAAAAGTACTGCAATTTAGACTGACATGCTTAAGCTAACAGGAAAAGCTAACCATGTCTTCATGCTTGATGCACCCTTGCACTGCTAGCTGGGAAAGAAAATGAACAGCTTGTTTCAGGGGGAAGGAGTGAAAATCTGACCAAAAGAAATGAAACCCATCAATGTTACACACTGTTTCACCTGTACCTTCTCTTCCTCATTCTTTCTTTTTTTTCATAATGTCGGGGTTAAGCTGCACCATTTTCTATATGAAGGAAGCTAACAAACTTGTGCCAAATAACAGTTGTAGTTCAGGAGGTGTCAGGCACTAAACATGCATAAGAAAGCTTGCTAATGTTGCAGATATGCCAGCTTAATGTTGTAGCAATAATTGCAGGGGCAAGATTTGTAACCAGTGTGGTTTCTGTTGGCAAAGCACCTCATATAGTGGCTGTCACTGATATAACTTATTTCACAGGGGAAGGGTTGCTTAATTTAGCATGGCAAGGATTTTGCAAGGATTGGTGCATTCACACTAGAAGCATCTTATCAGTTAATGATGCCAAGCGTGCACCTGCCTTATAACCTAACCTGCTCGCTGCAGCTTGACTGCAAAGAATGGTCTGCTGGCTGTTAGCTCTGTTTCCCTATTTAGTTGAATCCTAGCCAGAAATGTGAGCATGGCTGCAAAGTGTGTTCATGATGTTTTGTATCAGGCAAACTGGATCAGGCCACTGGATCTCTCCCTACTTGAGATGGGATCCAGAAATGGAAAGAGAATACGAGCCGGCTGGTAGATCACCAGCTATGGCTCCGCACTGGAGCTCTCCAAGAGCTGGGCGGAGGAAAGAGAAGGGCCTGGTGTGCCGGGTGTAATATTTAAGTAAATTCCTGGGTGAGGCCTTTTTTTATTGATCATTTTAATCTTTTTTTTTGATCTGATCACAGTTTGATCTTGCAAGATGCTGAGCAAATTAAAAAATGAACGAGACCTCTCACATGTTTAAAATTAATGACTCACCTAAGTGCTTTTTCATGGCATTTTGCATTTTGCAAGTGCTATAGAAATGGTTTAGTGATAGCTAATACAGCTGGAGCAGCTGAACAAATAACATGCTATAATCCAAGTCAACACTAGAGAGCATTAAAACAACTAGGTATGGCTGTTGTAATTTGGCTTGTTGGGGAGGAGATCATTAGGAACCAGATCTGAACTGCAAAATACTGATTAGCCTTCTAAACAAACGTGGATATTGAAAGATAAAAAAGTATTGCAATTGTGTTGGAAAAGTGGGTGACTTTGTTTTAAACAGAACCTGTAAAAAGGTTCAGCAAAGTTTTGGGGAATAATTTTTGTTATGTTTGTGCTACCAGCCTGTAGCTCCACAAACAAGCCTCTCTCCTCAACAGCATGGCCTGACATTTAAAGCATAGCACTAAGCTTAAATGCATCACTCACAGCAACGTAACTCCATCAAGGTCAGAGCTGATAAAGTCAACCTACAATGAAAATTTGGCTTGGTGTTCCCTCACCAAAATAAAAACAAATGACATCATTGAGTCAAATTCATCTCCATTCCACAGCAAGCCTGGGAAAGTCAGTGTCCTTGCCTTTGTTTGATCAGTTTTGAGGTTTGTGTTAGGAATTTGGGGTCTTTGGGGTTTTTTTGTGCCACACTATTACATACTAGAGGCAGCAATCCTTGGGAAGTTCTCACGTATATTTTTTCATCCTCATGGATGGGGCAGCATGTGCCCCAGCAGCAGTGAAGGCACTGCCACAGGGCCTGGGCACAGGGCACTCCCAGCTCATCCTCCCACGGGGCTCACAGCCTGCTCACATTGGTTTGCCATGTTTCTCCCTTCAACTCTGCTAGAGATGGCAGGCAGGACACTGCTGGTTCCCTCAGAAGCCTGAACACAGAAAAGGAAAATAATTGAATAGACTTTCAGAGCCAGATTATCTATAAGTATTTTATCACTATTGGTTCCTTATAGTGGGGTTTTTTTTCAGATATATGTTTAAATAATTCAAATTTTTGGCTTATAAACAGGAAAGAGCACTCACCATCAGCAATACAGGAAGCAGGTTAGGATCCTAAGAGCAAACCTTTCAAACCTCTGTTTCAGCCAGACACCGAAGTCCATCTACTCAGTTTATACTCCAGCAGGTGTGGACCCTCCCTTGGACCCTATGTACCTGCTAGAAGGGGATACAGTGGTACCACTGATGGGAAATGGTGCTGCCAAACACATGCCATGGGAGTCTGCTTCCTTTTCTGCAGAATGGCACTTAATTGGAAACAGGCGTCCAGCTCCAGAGGGTGTGTTTTGTCACTGCCACCACAAGTCCTGTTTACTGATACCTCCCTAAGCACTGAGTGTTTCTTGTCCAAGACAGTATCCCAGACAGTCCTCCTCACCATTTACACAGCCAGGTGCCTTCGGGATCTACTTTCAAATCACACAGGTTTTACTGTCAACTTCTTTACTCATTACAACTTAACACACTGATTTAAATGTTTCTTTTCTGATATGGTCACTCCTGTAGTTTTCCTCTTCGCTTTTCTCTTTCACAACAAACAATTTTTACTGCCTATTTCAATCTTTCACTGCTTATCAATATTGTTGCAAAGCCAAATAAAAGAAGATATGTGCACATCTGACGTTTTCCAGGAACCATAAAATGCAAGAAATTTGTTAAGTTCAAAAATCCAATCAGCTAGCATAACTGGAATAATTGCATAGCATGTTTGCAGATAAAGCTTTACAGCTGCCTAAAGCATGTAGTACTGAGAACTCAGTCCCGGACGGGGAGGAACAGAGAAAGGGATGGAGAAAACTTTGCTACCCAAACTTTTACAGTGTTTTATCTGCCTGTTCAAGTGCTAATAAATATCCCTCCCTCAGAATAATTTTTTAACCGTATTTCCAAGAATATTTTTCTTGCATGTTTTTGCTATATGTCACATAAGGAATAAACCTGTATATCAGTGCCACTTGTAGAATTTCTTTCAATTTATTTTCACACTTTTTTTTGTCTCCACCTTTGCTGATTTTAAGAGGTACATGCAATTCCACCCAGCAAAGTATATAATACATCTAGTTAGTTATCACAGCTTTAATGTCCAAGGAAATGAAAAATATGCTGAAGATTTCTGCTTTCTATCACTCAAACACAAGCTAGGGGTGACCAAGAAAATAGTACTCCTAACACTGAAAATTATATTTACAGAAGTTCTGAAACTCAGCTTAGATCTCTTACTTTGCTTTAACATTTTTTTCCTATTTTTATTCGCATATTATCTTTAGTAAAAATTTTTGAAAGAAGGGGCTCATTGCACTTCACTCACTAGCTGAAACATATTTGTAAATTTGCAGTAAACTATATGGACATTTTTCATTAAATGGTTAAATTAAAATAATTCTAAGCCTTTTATATCTCTGCACCAGAGATACTGAGTTTTATTACTGAAAATTCTTTCAAAAGCACATTGAAAATGTTAAGACTGTTTAAGAGACAGGCTTGTCTAAAGGTATATTCTCTTTTGTTAGCCCAACTGATACACTGTGGTGGACAAAAAAAAAAAAGACAATGTTTTGGGTACTTTAAACCATTCTGGGTAGCTTTCCAGGTTTGTATTTTCTTATCTTAGTGTATAAACTAAGGTCAGTAGTGCAGCAGACTCTGTATAACTACTGATGTCTTCTGTTAAAGCAGTGAAAATATTTCCTAACTTGAAAATCAGTCATCAAGAGCTGTTGCTATTTTGAGCAAAATATTTTATCTTTGCTTGATCACAGTATCTTCTGTTTGTACTCTAATGAGACAAGATGGGTTTTTTTTTTCTTTCCTCACCCCCTGCTTCCGGACTAGTACATAAGCACCAAACTGAGCAAAGAGCAACATCAAGGAGAAGCCACTTCTCCATTCAGTGCTATTTTTTGACACAGGGGTGAACTGAGGTCTGCAGAAGCATTGCCCAGAAATGAGGGTTACAGTTCTCTTATGAATATATGGGAAACTCTACAAAGATATTAACAGTGTCTTCTTTTAAACTTTTCCATGCTTAGCCAGGCACTCCAGGGAGAGAGGTACCTGCAGTGGCTGGCTGGTGATACTGGAATCTAAATGGGATTTTAAATTTTCAATTGTCATGATTTTCAAAACCATTAAATAAAGACCAATCTATTCTTGCAAAACTAGTGAGATGCTTCTCAGCAGAACAGGCAGACAATTTGCAGCTACATTGAGAGCTTCGTGTACCCAGCCCAGCATAGCCTCCCCAAGCGCAGGCTGGGGACAAGCAGCCCCCAGATCTCTGGGGACAGCTGGGGCGGTAGCGGGTGCCCCTGCAGCTGTGGCTTGGCTGTCCCAGCCCTCCCAGCCCTGCAATTGCCCACCCGCCCAACTCTCATGAGCACAGTCGCACACCCAAACTGAGGAGGGGGAGGACGGGCAGGCAGGATGAAGGCAGCCTCCACCTTCCTCCATCCCCATGGCAGAAGCTCTCTGCTACAGCCTGGGCTCTCACATGCAGCAGCATACAAGCTCTGGGGTGTGCAGCAAGCAAGCCTGTGCCTCACATTTTTCTGGGGCTCAGGAGCTTGCCCAGCCTCTGGCCCCAAACACAGGGACAGCCGCGCCTGAGGGCACTAGGGTCAGGCAGAGCCTGGGCTTCCTCCAGCATACGCAGGGCAAGGATTTTTGCTGCTCCCATTAATAGGCAGGTGCCAGCCTTGCCTGTGCCACAAACCAGGCACAGCTCTTGAGTTTTAGAAGACTTCATTAAGGTTTATCCACCTCTGGTGAGAGGAAACAGGTCTTAGCTTAATGACACAGCAAATGGGCTTCTCCTGTATAAAATTGTGTGGTTTTGCCCATGTGAGTGACCTTGGATAGGCTAATTTAGGATTTTCCTTTGACTGAGGAATAACCTCTCTTGGTCACGGTGCCAAAGAAAAAAGCCTAGCTGCCTCCAGCTTTCCTTCAGCATCTCATCTTCCTGCATGAGCAATGTACAAACAGCCCAGGTTTACTTCTCTCCTAACAGGAACAACCTGCATCAGATCTTACAATGGGGGAGGAGGAGGAAGGAACTACATGAGGAAGGTGGGACCATGGAGCTAGGGGTGGCTTCACTCTTGGGTTAGTGAACTGGCACGGCCTCTCTGCTAGCCTGCGACCTGCGGGCACGTGGGGTGACAGAGCAATTTTACCAAATGCTGCTGATGCCCAAGATGCAGCCACCCTGGGAACCCACCCTGACAGCCCCGTGCCCAGCATGTATACGTGCATGTATCTGTTACTTATCAGAGTTTTATTTTAATCCATTGCTGTAACTGTGACAGCAGCACTATCAAGCAGGCATTTCCTGTATTTCTTTCTCAAATACACAAACCAGATTTTTATGAGCCATAACCAGAGTCAGTCACTTTTTATAATGACACTGATAAAGACATCCAGCCCCACAGACTAAAACCAGGGCTTCTCTAGCAAACCACAAGTTACATTCTGCAGCAATGAGACTGCACGCAACAAAAGGAAGAAATTTTAAAGGGTGATCTTCCAATACAGTTCACTGGGAACAAATGTCACATGGAAAAACATCTGGAGCTCACTTTTATAAGCAAAGTTGAAATATCATGTGTGAGGGTCCTTGCAGGTGGTGGTAGCTCCTTAAAATCATCAGACAAATGCTTTGGGACAATAGCAGGGACAAATAGCATCGCTGTCCTTTCCGTAAGAGTTTGCTTAGAGAGTTTTTTACTCTTGCTTGTTGTATTGGACAAGAACCTACTATAATTGTAACATGTTTTGACTGAAGCATAGTAAGGACAGCTGGATTTGCACTACGACCTGTGCAGCTTGTTATCACAGCCCTGGTTTTATAACCAACTTTCAGCATATAGTACATTTGCTGCTTATTCTAAGACCCTACTGAGTGTTGTGAGCAGTTCATCTGGAAAGGTACAAATGATGCAGTTGGATGTTTACTGTGGCATTTCTGTGCATTGCAGTGAAAATTTTAATTGCACAACGATTGAAGGTACTAGCTAGAGACTAGCAGGGCTCTCTTTCTCTGCTCACAGCTCGTGTTGTTGTGTAGTCAGCATTCAATCCAGAAAAGCTTACTAGGCTTTGTTGCTGAGGTTTCTGTTGGAGTCACCACTGACATGTTTGGCACATATCTTGGTTTTGGTATCATGGGCTTGTGCGTAGGGTGTAGCAGCCAGTTCTATCAAGTATAACTGTTCCTTTAATTAAAGGCAAGTTGTTACCCTGCAATTTCAGTGAGATTCAGCACAACCCAGACCAGTATTGCCAAGTGTGCCAGAAACACTCACTCTGTAATAGCTACCATGAAATTCACTGCCAGGTAGAAAGCATAAGTTCATAACCATGCAAACGCTAAGCTGTTTTGCAGATTACTTCCTTCCACATGTTATTGTTGCTGTGCTTCTTGTCACTGTATTATGACTCCACAAATAAGCAGGCTGGGGAAAAGTTGATAGTAGAGAAACACTCTCTACCAGTTCATAAAATAAATTTATCTTTTGATGTAAGTAGAGGATATGGTAATGATTAATAACCATGAGATTGCCACCCTTTCACTAGTTTTCACTATTGCATTCAAGGGATTTTCCCTTCTTTTCCCCAGTCTTGGGCAGGACCGCAGAGCCTTTTACCTGCTGAAGGTCTGGTCTGCTTTTAACCATGTGCTAAAGTGCAGCTCTTGCAGGTTTCTCAATTGGTACCACAAATAGACTCTCCTCCTACTTAAATGCATAAGCCCTGGGAGGTCTCTCCCCAAGTCGGAGCCCAGCTTAGTGCTCTGCACACATCTCAAAGTCCTTCCGTAGTCAGGGTGAGAGGAAAAAAACCAAGTGTGCCTCTGCTGATGGGAGAGGTGTAACAATTTAGCCCATTCCCACTGAAGTTTCTGGAAGCAACCAAGATGCCTAAACCGAGGAGGACAGCCCTTAGGGCTCCTGTCCAAAAAAGGAGCCTCTCTTTGACTGTCACATACACTGGTTATGGGGACTCCTGTTCTCTCTCTTCACTTTCACCATGTGCTCAGGAGGCACACAGGAACGCAATTTCTTAAGAAGCCCTCCTGTTTTCAAATGCTGTAGGAGGAAGTCCGCATTCACAATTCTGTCCTTATTTTATCATCTAGCCAAATATCGATGAACTCATCTGTTCTAATAGTGTTGTTACCCAGAACACGTACAAAATAAGTGGCTTACTCAGACTATTGTGTAACGGCAGTTGTCCTAATGAGTCAGAAAAGCTATCACTCACATGTATGGTAACACAACAAAGTTAATAGCCATGAAAAACTTTTCCTCTCATAAATGCTTAGTCACCCCAGTTCCATCCACGTTGATTCCTGGTTCTGGAGCCCAGCTGTTCTAGAAATGTCTAATTGCCTACAAGACGATAAATGGATCCATAGCTAGGTATGTGCTTTGAGCAGGGTCAGGAGTTACTTAGTCCTCCTATAGCCAAGGGATAGGTTCAGCTATTCCATTTCTGTAGCCTGTATGCCAACAGGAGGCACAGAGGAACAAAGTTAGGAGACAGACAGAGCTCGCAAAGACTATCCTGGTATCTCATGGCAATATGCCCAGCTCAGCAGTTATGGGAGTGTAGAGGAACAGTGATGTTCATGTGCTAGAGTCACTAAAAACAGGATAGAAGGAAGGCTCTTCGGAAAGCATTTGTCTGTCAGCTTGCCACAAGACAGGGTCAGCTGTCCCTACAACACTCCTCATCAATGCTTGTCTAACCAGTTTCCAGAAACCTTTGGTGATAGAGAGTCCACAACGTCCCTCAGTATCTGATGCAGGCCTGTTTATTTCCCTTTCTTGTTTGGTTTCTTTTTTTTTTTTTTTTTTTTTTTGGCAGTGATCTTTTGTGTATTTAAAGATTTCTACTGGTCTTCTCATTTCTAGATTAAACAATTCCCATCCTTTCAAACTGTCTTTAACAGATTGTTCTCTAGATCTTGCATTCTCCTTCCCCAGCTTCTCTGTTCTGTCCGTATCTTTCTTGAAATATGGTGCTGGCACCATACTCCATCTGAGGCTTTGTTGATGCTGAATACATTGATGTGGTTCATTTTCCAGCTTGCGCTCTTCTTGCTACACCTAGCATGGTGTTTGCCTTTTTTTTTGCAACGGCATGACATAGCTGACTGATAATCAGCTTTTGTTCCTCTGCATTCTGCTCTGGAGATGATGCTGATTGGGACTTGGAAGCTTAGTAGGGGAAGAACTGGTTCAGTACAGACAGCCCTTTTGATATACAGCTCTGTAGCCTAATCAAGTTTCTTATGTACAAGCATCAGTGTGTGAAATCCAGCTGTAGTAGGATCCACATGCATATTAACCATCAGTTCCACAGATTTTCTTAATTCATCTGCCTTACAAGAAAGCCAATAGGCAGTAGGTGGTAACGGCCTTCGTGTGCATTGTCAGTAACCGAACAGAGGAACCAAACTGTGCTGATCTCTCTTGACACTTGTCTACCAGCAAAAACTAGTTATTTAATTTCTCCATCTTGCCATTCTACTTGCTGTAACAACAGTGAAGAGTATTGTTGGGACTAAGACATTTTTACAACTGTAACTGTATTGTAGCTTCTTCTTAAAACACAGCTACTTCCAGTGGCCACTACACTAATCAGACTGAACACAGCAGAGGCTTAAAAATAGTGGTGAGAAAAAAAAGGTGGGAAAACTTGTAGTGTATCTTAACTGACGAATTAAAATTTCTTAATCTCTATGTTTGGATTTAACCTTTCACAAACATTACATCAACCGCATTAAAAAACCCCATATGCTAAAAGACAGAGATCTGAATTGAATCTGCAATCAGATTGAACTGCTGGGAGGACAACAGACTGTTCAGGGTCTGGATGCATCAACTAGAGCCACTGTTCATGCTTTTCCATTTTTTGTTCTGTAAGTATCATATTCAGGCCTATATTTCCCAGCCAAATTCAAAAGTCTGTCCTTTTTTAAAAAAAAAAACAAATCTAGTCATAACTGGTCACTCTAGTAAAGCACATGATGAAATGAGATCCATTTAATCCCCCAAAATATTTCATCACAATTTTTATCATGTCATATATCAGAATTTAGTAATACAAGGTTTTTCTGAACTATCTGAAAGTATTCTTATTTTGTGAAGCACTTTCAGGTAACTGTCTTCCAATTTAAGCACAATAAAATATCCTTTTCAAGGTCTTTGAAAGCAATTAACAGCTACAATGTGTGCCATTTAATCCATAAGCCTCAGTTCCTTAGAAGCCAATGCCAGTAAAGGATCAAGTGTGATATTTTCATCACTTGAAAGTTTGAGGAAAAACTCCCATCAGCCAGGTTCTCAATCCATATTTCAAACATAGTTATGATGAATTGAGAATATATGGACCACAGGAAATGCAGATGATGGAAACTATCCATTAACATCTATTGCAACCTTACATTTGTTATGACAAAAACAGTGAGATAATGAACCATTCTGAGGAATAACACTAACTACAAAAGATTGTTCTTTTAAATCTAAGAATTTACAAATATAAATAAAAGAACTGCCTATCATAGAATCATTTAGGTTGGAAAAGACCCTTAAGATCATCGAGTCCAACTGTTAACCTAACACTGCTAAGTCCACCACTAAACCATGTCCCTAAGTGCCACATCTATACGTCTTTTAAATACCTCCAGGGATGGTGACTCAACCACTTCCCTGGGCAGCCTGTTCCA
>WAAD01032019.1:28048-39614 GCA_013389945.1 Fregata magnificens
CCTGATGCCATTGGTCTTCTTGGCCACCTGCGCACACTGCCGGCTCATACTCAGCCAGCTGTTGACCAACATCCCCAGGTCCTTTTCTGCCAGGTGGCTTCCCAGCCACTCTTCCTCAAGCCTACAGCGTTGCATGGGCTTGTTGTGACCCAAGTGCAGGACCTGACACTTAGCTTTGTTGAACCTCATACAATTGACCTCAGCCCATCAATCCAGCCTGTCCAGATCCCTCTGTAGAGCCTTACTACCCTCAGGCAGATCAACATTCCTGCCCAACTTGGTGTCATCTGCAAACTTACTGAGGGTGCACTTGATCCCCTCATCCAGATCATTGATAAAGATATTAAGCGTAACTGGCCCCTATACTGAGCCCTGGGGAACACCACTTGTGACAGGTCACCAACGGGATTTAACTCCATTCACCACAACTCTTTGGGCCCAGCCATCCAGCCAGTTTTTACCCAGCGAAGAGTATGCCTGTCCAAGCCATGAGCAGCCAGTTTCTCCAGGAGAATGCTGTGGGAAATGGTGTCAAAGGCTTTATTAAAGTCCAGGTAAACAACATTCACAGCCTTTCCCTCATCCACTAAGTGGGTCACTTTGTCATAGAATGAGATCAGGTTAGTCAAGCAGGACCTGCTTTTCATAAACCCATGCTGGCTGGGCCTGATCACCTGGTTGTCATGTATGTGCCATGTGATGGCACTCAAGATGATCTGCTCCATAACCTTCCCCAGCACCGAGGTCAGACTGACAGGCCTGTAGTTCCCCAGATCCTCCTTCTGGCCCTTCTTGTAGATGGACCTCACATTTGCTAACCTCCAGCCAACTGGGACCTCGCCAGTTAGCCGGGAATGCTGATAAATGATGGAAAGTGGCTTGGTGAGCACTTCTGCCAGCTCCCTCAGTACCCTTGGGTGGATCCAGTCCGGCTCCATAGACTTGTGTCTGTCTAAGTGGTGTAGCAGGTCATGAATTATTTCCCCTTGGATTACGGGGGTTTCATTCTGCTCCCTGTTCCTGTCTTCCAGCTCAGGGGGCTGGGAGCCCAGAGAACAACTGGTCTTACTATTGAAGACTGAGGCAAAGAAAGCATTAAGTACCCCAGCCTTCTCCTCATCCTTTGTCACTACGTTTCTCCCCGCATCCAATAAAGGATGGAGATTCTCCTTAGCCCACCTTTTGGTGTGAATGTATTTATAGAAACATTTTAATTGTCTTTTACGGCAATAGCCAGATTAAGTTCTAGTTGGACTTTGGCCCTTCTAATTTTCTCCCTCCATAACCTCATGGCATCTTTGTAGTCCTCTTGAGTTGCCTGCCCCTTCTTCCAAAGGTCATAAACTGTCTTTTTTTTCCTGAGTTCCAGCCAAAGCTCTCTGTTCAGCCAGGCCAGTCTTCTTCCCCAC
Source organism: Fregata magnificens (assembly GCA_013389945.1). Taxonomy (NCBI): domain Eukaryota; kingdom Metazoa; phylum Chordata; class Aves; order Suliformes; family Fregatidae; genus Fregata; species Fregata magnificens. Next base: position 29,458 of record WAAD01032019.1, read on the forward strand.
CAGTTCATCTCTTGGCATATATCATTTAGTCGTATTTGACCACTGAAAATCATCAGAAGATGTAGATAGTGTACTCAGGCACAGGGTTACTGGGTGAACTGAGAGACCTCAAGTCCTTTCTTTTAGCACTGTCCAGTGGGGAAGGGATCCTGTATCCCATGGAAGGGAAGATATGGCATAGGGTCATCTGACTCATTTTACTATAACAGGAATACTCACACATGGGTGGGGAACAGAAAAGAGAAAGGTATATGCAGCAACGTGTATCCCAGTTGCGTTCCGTGTACAGTGAGCACTTGTGCCAACAGCTCAGTGTTGGCATCAGCACACACTGGCATCACTCCAGTGCATCTGCACTTCGGGCTGGGTTTTTGCTTATAAGGGAGCTGAATGTATATTTTGATAGCACCTAGGAAACACAAGCAAAAACAGTGCGCCTACTGAGTAAGCCACTATGCAATCCTTGCCCTGAAGAGCTGATAATTACCATCCAAGAGGCTTTATTATGAGGATTATAATAATTACTGATTTTTTCTTAAAGTTTTAATGCTGAACTTAGTTACATGAGAATCCAGCATTTGTTTAAAATAGAAAACTCCTGACTTTCCCAGAAGAAATAAAAATCCTTTAAAAATGCAACTTGTTTATATTCTAATGGCTCAAGCTACAGACAATAAATGAAAAGCCGATGCTTATTACTTGCAAAGTAATATGAACCTGGGTGGGGACTGTCAACACCTTCTTTTTAACTCTTGACTACAGACACGCTGTTATCACTGTCTGGTTTTCAACAGATGTGATTTTTTTCCAACTGCCTGGTATGTGGTAGTGTTTTGCGAACTAAAGAGAGAGGCTTAAAAACAGGGAAAATACTTACTAGTTAAAAAGCCATAAACTATCAAGCTCAAATGAAAGGCAAGCATTATTTTACAGCTCCACAACCAAGCACTCTAAGAAAGGCTGGTCCTGTGTGGGGACATCATGTTTGCCATTAGTGATGTAATAGGGGAATTCATTGCTCTTGGGCATGAACCTGAAAATTTTGTGAAGTTTTGCTGCATGTTAATTGTTCACTTCACTGTTGTAGGCATTGAGAACGTGGAAAGCGATGCACAGATCATCCCTTCGTGTTTTTATTTCACATTTTTTAAGATTTTATGGTGTTAGGTCACATCCTGCCAGGTCACTGCTAATAGATAGGATGCGAGATGCCAGTGTGCCAATGAACACCTAAGTACATTAAGCAAAGTGGAATAGTTTCACTAGGAGAAAATGAAAATGTCTAAGCACTACAGTATCTTTTAACTTGGAGGTAGGAGCTCTGTCTTAGGATAAGGAGATGCATGAGCTGAAATCCCCTTTACACATTGATCCTACACCTTCACAATCCTTAAGGTAATGGGTAAAAAAGAGCACTGTTCCTCCTCCTTCTCTTTCTCTCTAGATTTTCTTTTGGAGAGAAGACGCTTGAGAGCAAGGAAGGACTTTGTTTTGCCACATCCAGTGGCAAAGCAGAAACAGGATTTTCTGGATTAGACATCAGATGTCTCTTAGGCATGGGACAGGCTGCACCCTTCCCCTCAGCAGTTTCCACGTGAGCCCTTAGGCACCAAGGCCCCTAGCTCAGTGCCTGCAGGAATCACACTCTAAAGCCCAGATGTTTTCCATGCTGGGTTTTTTGGCAGTTAGGGCGTTTACTCTGGTGTCAGGCTCTTATAGGGCAGAGACAGTAGGACATGTTGTCCCCTGGCTCCATTCATACAAATTGTCTTGACCTCTCTTCCACAAGAGGATACAGGTAACTCCCAATAAGGCCAAAGGAATCTGGTTTTCTCCAGCAGGGACAGCCTGTGCCTGCAGTTCACCCAAAGGTTACCAGAACTTATGTCCAAGCTTTCTGGGCCTGCCTCTTGCTGCTCTGCCCAGCGCAGGAGGCTGGCAGGAACAAGGCTACACTCTTTGCAGAGAGTTGGAAGCCAGATACCATGAGTTTTAGCTCTTTGGAACAGATCTTCACCCTGAACCACCTAATTACTTTTCATAAATCCTTCCAATCTTTATACAATTCTTCACTATAGTCTCCTATGACGTGTACTGAGTATTTAATTACATATTTTAAATGTAATTTATCTCTATAAGTAGAGTTCATTTAATCATATTTCAATTATTTTTGTGTGTAGGCCATGCTATACATGCTACAAAAAAAGAGATCTTTCACCAGGTGAGGAAAGGTAATACAGTAATGACTCCATCCTAGAAAAACCAGATCAACCAGCTTTTCTGCCAAAGCATAAACAAACCTAAACACAGTGGGGAGAATAAAATCCAACAGTTTCTTTGTTTCAAATCCCTGGTACTGCAGTAGAGAAAAACAGGTAGAAAAGCATTACACTTCATTTGGCAGAAAATGCACAGCAATAAGGTTAGTGTTGAAACTGTCATCATGAAGTGATATGTTGAATTAAATATGGGGAATTAACCTTTGCAACCCTAGGAATATAGCTTTCACTGAGCAAACATTTGTGGAAGATTTAGACTTTCTTAATTCTCATGCCCACACTCCTAGTTAATCTGCCATCAAACCCAGCGATGATAGCTAATACTCTGAGTACCTGTAACAACCGCACAGAATTTTTATGCAATTAAAATACAAGTACTGCAGCTCTTGCACTTCAGGCTTTTATACTGTTTTGCAAAAAGGCATTCTTTGGCTGCTAGAAGACCATACACAGGTAAGATCACATTGTTTAAATGTAAAATTATTAACTGTAGTGTAAAAGGAAGCTGGTGGGTGTGACTTCATGACCAAGCCTGAGGGAGCTTCCCTCAGCTGTGGGGGAATCTGTCGGGAGATCTCTGACCTCACCCTGCCGGAGCAACACTTGGTGGGGAAGGAGGGAGAGAAAGGGGAAAACCGCTCCTTAGTCAGCAAGAGCCAGAATTGTGAGCTTAGTTGCCTTAAGCACAGCAGAAAGAGAGTCCCACGAGGAGCTATGCCTGAGGAAGCCAAGCCTGGGCTTACAGGGGACACCAAGCCAGGACCTTGGCAGGAGTAGGGACCAGAAGCCTCCGTAAGAGACCCTGGCTGCTGCCAAGTACACCACCACCTGGGAACCGGGAACAACTGGCCAGCACAAAAAGAGGATTATCCCTCACAAGAAGCAGGTGAAGGACTGGCTATTACTAAGCATTGTTTTGCTTGTGGCTTGGGGTAAAGCATCTCACTACACAGAGCAGACACCTGGTCACCAAAGGGTTGAAAACTGCATGGGACTGGTGCAATCCAGCATAACTGGAATAAGCACAACTGTCAGAAGAAAATATTTCACCCCTCCTGAAGGAATTAACTACTTGCTCCTCACATTAGGGGCCAATAAACAATCCAAATCCTGCTTCCATCTTGTGCACCCCCCAAAGGCAGAAAGAGGGAAAAAGGAAAGGCTTCCTGATTCTGTGCCTTGCAGCAATAGCCCCACATTTGTGGTGGGCTCCTGTACTGCTGTGCTGTGCTCAGGAGAGCAGGGTAGGGCTGTTGGGGTACAGCATTGTGTGGAATCACTTTCCCCTGCCATGCCCAAAGGAAGCCCGGGCAGGAGAAGGGACAATGTGGCATCCAGAGGTTGCAGCAAAGTTCCTATATGGCCCTGCAGCAAGGCAGAGGGAAGCACCTTTTTCTGTCCTTCATATCCTCTCACCATCTTTCACTTTCACCTCTTTAATGGTGAAAATGGCTGCTGTGCATGTGCAGCAAATAACTTGCAAATCCTAACAGCTCTGTTCACTTCACTTCTAAATGCGCATTGACTAAGCATTTTCATAGTCAGCATCTAGATCATACAAGACTGTTATGTATCTGGAGTTTAAATGTTTGACAAGTTTCAGCTAAGTAGAAGAAAAAATATTTTTCTAAATGTGAATAATAATTATGGCTTTGTTGTTCATTAAACTTAAAAAGAAATTAAACAATCCAATTGCAAATTAAATAATTCAATCACAAATAGTTATTTTACAAAAATAGAACTCCCTCCTCAAAACATAATGATTTTTTGTCATAACGCTAGCTGGTTTTGGTAGTGTGGTAGTCCTCAATTTGGGCCAAATAACAGCATTGGATCTGATAAAGTGTTTGTGGTTTTCCCCTGATCATGCAGACAGTGGGAGATGGGCTGAGATACTGGGAGGGGACGAGGCTGGATCCTGCCACACTGAATAAACACTGTGAGGACAGGATGGCTGTGTGGAGAGCGTGTGACTCAGCACAACTGTGTGGATCTCCTCCTCACATCCTTTCTTAGCATGGGGAGTTTGCAAATAATTTTCTGGAGTCCTGGCCAACTGGCATACTTTTTTCATTAAACTCATTTCTTTGTGGACACTGGGCTCTACTTCTAGACAGACCACAATCCCGCTGATAAAATAATTCTATAAATGGTTCCAATCTCTGTACTTTTTAACAAATAATCCCTAAGTAGGACAAAAGCAGTCCCCTTTCACCTCAATGACAATGATGGCAGGAATTCCCAAAAAAGCAATTTGCAAACCACTTGAACTATGGTAAAACAGCATTTATTAGAGCTAGAGAGAGGGGTGACATTAAAACAATGAAAAGACCATACATGCTCAAAACCAGACAGACACATCCCTTCCATGTTAGAGTGCTGGGAGATGCCCAGTTTCTAGCACAGATATCTTTTCTCCTTCAGCTTTTCTATTTCTCCCGTCCCCGAGCCACAACTAACACTATCTGTTCTCAAATCAATGGTAAGGTATGTCACAAAGTAGCATGGACAGACCTGCCCTATCCTTCATCAGGTAATTTATGATGCAGGGAGCTCTGCAAAGGCAGGCTGAGAAGTGCTAGCACACCCCTGGAATTGTGAGCTTTACTGCAGTCTGCTGCTACAGGATTCATCTGTGCTCGCCCAGCCCAGCCCAGCCCGCAGGTCCTGCTGACGCATGACACAGTTGTTCTCCCTGGAGAGCACAGAGCTGCACCAGGAGTCCTCTCCATCAGCAAACTGTGTCTCTGCCAGGCGCACATTAGGAAACACAGAAAAGCACTGGAGGACATCAGAGTGGAACCTAAATGACATCCATAATGCTGCACAGCTATATTAGCAGCTGAAAAAGTGGCTAACTCAAGTTTAACCTACATCTCAGAAAAGCCTGAGAACTAGGGCAAATGACCACACTATCCAAAGGAAGGCCCACTGGCCTGGATACCAGCCACAACAGTGGCCATAAGCAGATGCACAGAAAAGACGAGGACAAACATAAATGGTATTTCCCCGATTACTCTCTCACTCTTACACTACATTCTGCTCAGGGAAATTCCCAAGTCAGTCATGGTTTGTCTCTTTAGTAATCCTCAATGGATCTCTCTTGCAAGTGTTGCCCAGTCTTCCTGAGAACTTATGGAAACCTCTTGTATCCCCAGCACCCTTTGGCAAGGAGCTCCACAGGTCTCCAACCTGCTGGTTGTCCTTTGTGCAATGTTTTTTTATGTTTGAACCTGGCTCCCGGTATTTGAGTTAATGGCCCCAGCCCCTAGTTGTGTAGTGGAGGATGTGAACAGACAGACTGAAGTGTTCTCAGATGCTTAGTCAGGTCTCAGAACCTGACTAAGTTATTTACAGAAGTTATTTAATACTTTCTATCATGTGCCTTAAAAATTGTTGGACTCTACCAGATCCTAAATCTTTAATGTGACTGGATCACCATATTGTCTATTATTCCCAGCTGTAGACATTAACTTAAATCCTGTTCAATCTAGCTTTTAAGAGACATTCATGTGTCTGTTGCTTAACTTCCTTCATTTTAATTTATTGACATAAAACTGTAACAGGCAAGATATTAGTCCCTGCCAAACCAGGCAATGCCAAAACAATAATTCCTTCTACTTGCCATGCTGCCTTTTGAACTCTAATGCCATGTACTATTTAAATGTCATAAGCCAGGACTGCTGCCACATGAACTGCCCAACCCACTCTGTGCCCTTGGACTTTTGTGCATGTCTCTGAAACACTCCCTCTTTTACATCGACACAAGCATGCCGTCAACTAGACTGGAGAACAGATCCTGTTAAAATTCTGCCTCTTTTTGGATTAGCATCCCGTGATCCTTGTGTGGCTGTATCAACCTATGGGCCAGCACACAGCGGTGCAGTGGGATAGTACAGGTCCACGCACATGGTGAGGAAAAAGAAAAAAGTTATGGCCTTAGAAGTATTTATCTTTTTCCCCCATACTCCTACCAGATGGCTGTTGCAATATTTCACTATCATGATGACTAGAAAATTTTTCATATCTTATTCAGATCACTGATAAATTAAGAATATATGGATATAACATGGATGAGACTCCAAAACACATCACAGATACCGACAGATCAGCTAAACAGTCAGGTCAAATGATCAAAATGGAATTCATGGTCAGAAGTTAATAAATGCATGATTCTGTTAAAATTTCCACAATTAGTCAGGAAATGTGGTCAAAAAGCCACATTTCATACATGCAACTTACAGAGCAACACAGACTAGCAGCGTATCATGAACTTCCAAAGAGTGCTGAATAAAAAAGAGATTGATTGATACTGCACAAACCTTAGATTAAGTTCACTTTCCATTTAAAAAAATGATATTGTGATTCAACAAATCATATTTTCTTATCTATTAAAGCAGTTATGACCTTTATTGTTTATTACAAGTATCAGTTTTCAAGGAAGAGTAAGAGACAGGTCCTAAAAACAGAAATTTGATTAAGCAATCACAAAATCACAAAGACAAATACTGTTTAGAGTAAGAGGGTTTTAAGATCTAGAAATTTTGTTCTCAAGTGCTCCTTTACTTTACAATGATGGAATTGTTCATATAATTTTTACATCAGTCAGCACTGTTGTGAATGAATGTCACATGTCTGTCTGTTCAACTGAAATAAAAGCTTGGCATAGAAACATTCTGTGAAGCTCTCAGAATTAATTTCCATTTTGTTTTTTGCAAATATCAATTGGAATCTAAAAAGACACTCTGATTAGACACATTCCAGCATTAGCAAGTGCTTAATGGCGCAGACAGCGTGTCATTGTTGCCATTAAATAACTTCTTGGATGCTGACTCTTGGCATCCATTCACAACAGAGAATGGCATTACTGCTTGGGCAAATCTTCAGTTCCTCATGAGCCATCAACAATTCTCAGCTAGAGTTCATCCATCCCTACAGCTGTCCCAGGCCTTATCTACACCAAGATGTTTACATAATGTCAATAAAAATGAGGTAATCGAAACAAACACCTTCTGAAACTGAGACAGGCAGAATGCACTGGCCAAATCCCAGCTCAAATTCTGTTGCCTGTTCACTTCAGCAGTTCCACATGTGTGAAAGCACCACCTGCCTTTTATGGACTATGGTTAGGTTAGAGCAAGCCTACAGTTTGAACTTGGTGTACACTTCATGAGACTGTTCTGAGGAAGATTGTTCTTCCTTTCACACAACTCTTCCTCCACCCATTCCTACATCTCCACATACACTTTCCTCCTCTGTAGATTCACCGTGGATTTACTTAAAAGTTGCACTGTATGTTGTAATTCTGGCAAGACCTCAACAGATGAAGGGATCTTGAGGGGGAAAGATTAAAAAGTATTTCCAGGCCACCACTCATAAATCATTGCTTTTTTCCTTGATTTGTGGATTCCTTTTCCATAGGCATCCCCTAGAGGTGAGCTAGAGGACAGAAGAAAAAATCCTCTTCTAAGAGTGTTCTGGGAACTGTGGTGTGAGGAGTAGTAACTGTATGGTAGCAGAACACTAGGAAAATATGCATGCTTCTACTAAACTGGGAAACACGGAAGGGCTGGTGAAAGCAGATGCATGAGGTAGGCAATCCCATTCTCCAGGCTGGCAGGAGCACGAGGGAAGCCAATAGTCAGGCTAGCAACTGCATTAGCATATCTGTAGGTTATTTCTACTATGGGTTACTCTTACTACAGATTGCTAATAATCTGAGACATATGCCCACAAGGCAGAGAAGGAATCAGTTCAAAAAGGTCATGATAAAACCAGGAAACTGTGTCATATTCCAGTTTGGTTGTATGGTGTTCTCCCACCGTGGCGTAGCTCAACATAGGCAACAGGACCAGTCCTTCGAGATTGTCTTGGAATTGCATTGCTTAACTGAAGAATTATTTATGCATTTAATCTTACTGCCCAGAAAGAGAGGGGAGAGGTTATAGTATCCCTTAAGCATCCTAATAACCACTTTCTTTTTTAGACATATTTGTGGTTTAAATGCAGAAGGAATAAAATAAACTCTAAAAAAATTTTTTTTTTCAATAGTTAAAAATCCCCTCACAATATACTGCCTATGCCTCTGGGGAAAAACATAAGTTGCACATAACTATGATCACATCTGTTTTGTATACAGCATTAATTTCTTATAAAGCTCCTTATCAGAGGACTGCTGAAATGTCTGGCAGCATTGACCACCCATGGCCCCCTACCCAGATTTTGGTTTGTGTCTCCCCACTTTCCAAAATCTGGCTATGATTTAGTCAGCTCCCACGTCTCTGAGATCGCATCTTCACGCTGCTCTTTGAAGGTGACCAGGTGTGTGGTTCAATGTCAGTCTCTTCATGCTCTTTATCTCAGACTCACAAAGCACAGTTCTCCCCAGTGTCCACCAAACCTTGTGGTTCATGACTGGCATTTTCCCCACACCTGTTGTCTAGCTCTTCAAAATGGGTACAAATCCCAGAGGGTTTCCCAGAGGTCTACTGCCACCCTGAAACCTAGCTGGTGTTCTTCTCCTTCAGTGCCCAGCTGGATGCTTCTCCCTCTGGGCTCCTGGTCCTTCATTTGGTTGGAAAACTGCTGTTGTCTGTGTGGTGGGGAAGTGAGAACAGCTTTTTTTTGCCTCCCCAGAGGCAAAAACATGATGGATCTCAGCAGGAGACCTTGCTGTTGCCTGAGTCATGATTGCTTAGTAATGATAAGCATGACCTAAGTATCTGAACTCTTCCTAGCTAGAATCAGATAAGACAGGGCCTAGATAGCATTTCAGTAGCATTTGTTTTTGAACACAGGTACACGACTGTAAACCACTGAGGTTGACTCACAACGTAGAACACCATGTCAAATCTTATTGTATTCAGATCCCAAACAAGAGTAAGACCACTGAGGTCAGTGTAATAAAGGACTGGGGTTTTATTCTGATAGGAACACTGTTGTAGAGTCACTAANGAAGGAGGGACTTCTTCACATACATTACAGACAACAGCCCTCTTTGCTGCAAGACAATACTGTTGACTCCCATTGCATTTGTGGCTCACTGTAATGATTCAGATTACCTTAAGAGGAATTGTTATTTTATACACTCCACCCTATATTCCTTCCAGTGCAGATGTAGAAACACTAGTCAAGAATTGTAATAGACTCATACTGAAAATAACTTTCAACTCCCTTCAAAACAGTTTTACAATCCAGTACATACAAATAGTAGCTCAACTGAAATGGAAGGAAAAAAAGGAAAAAGAAATCCCTCCTCAGTTTGGTCAATGTATCCCAATATTCATTTAATTATTCTCCAGAAGGAAAACCTTTCTCTCTTCTCACTGGTTGGGATTAACATTTCTATACTCATCAGACTTTGCAATCTTTTCCTGGCATCAGAAAGGTTTTGTTGTAAAATTTAAGTTAAATCATTCCTTGGAACCGATTGGAGTGGTTTAATTATATTACTAAAAGGAATACAGAGAGTAGAAATTATCTGAGAAATGTTATGGGCTTTTAAGATGTTTCAGAATGCTTTCAACATTTTCAGTTGCCACTTTTAATGGTAACCTAATAAAGATCCATTCCTAAAAGTAATTTGGTGTTTGGATAGTCCCACAGTGGCAACACAAACTAAGTTATCTCCATGATAAGCCATCAGTAAACATCCTATGTGAGATGGATCAACAGGATTCNAGTATCTAACATTGCTAACATTTCAGCCTACTCAGTGAACATAGAAAACATGCTGCAGCCTTGGACATACTTTAAGTATGTCATCACATCTCTCCGCAATCGTCTTTAGACCAAACAAAATGAATTGCTCCAAATATTCTCCGGATTGTTGCCATTGTTCACATCTTCTTTTGACTTTCTCCAGTTTTCTTTAAGGAA
>WAAD01032020.1:10093-27230 GCA_013389945.1 Fregata magnificens
TTTCCCTTTCCCTTTTCCTTTTTCTTCCCCTAGGGAATGAGATTAGGCCCAGTAGCTGTATTTCTAATAACTATAATTCTTTTTCTTTCAGAAGCTTCAGTGCTCCATGTATCAGCATGAGAGGGAGTTGACATTTCAAAGGAAGTTAAATGATTATGTTGGGTGGGTAGGGGTTTCATAACACTGTTTAGAGAGAGATGCCTTTCTCCTGTCACCATAAAAAACCCTATTTGATTCTTACCTCTAAACACTGAAGACTTAAAGAGTCTTGGAGACTGGACCATTGGTGAAGGGAATGGGTCAAGGCACTTTCCATTCTTAGATCTGGTTTTGAGTGATTTAGAGTAGGTGTTACGAATAGAACTTATCTATAAATAAGGTTTATTAATATAGGGCCACAAATCTGTAGCTCTTTGTAGATTACTGGACATTAGGTGGAAAATAGGGGAGTATAAAAGAACCCAAACAGACCAGATTCTCACAACAATAAATAAGAAATAATTTTACTTGAAAAGTTAAACATTCTATAACATGAGTAATTGAAGAAAAGCAATTCAGGTATGACACAGAAAATCCATATGATGCATGAATATATAATATATGTAGTTGGTGAACATATAAATAATAATGAAAACAAATAAATAAGAATAATTTTTTAAATACAAAGTTAAGATTATTTTGAAGACCATTAATAAGTAGTTAACTTGTTAGGACAGAAAACCTGTATTTAATCTGTGTTTAAAGGAGCTTTTGGAGACTGCAGATAGAAACCCCTGCATGGACACATACTCAGCACTTGGGGACAGCATCCTGGTGCTGAATCCTGGTTTTACTGTCTTTTATAATAATACAATGGTCTTAATCTATATGATGTAATCAGATAAGTTACCATTTTATTTTAATCCCAATAATCTTAGACTTGCAAGTATAGACTACTTTGTGTGCAGTCTCCTTTGTCTGATTTTTGCCTGTGGAAAGGTCTCTGTCTCACAGACCCTCCTGTCCCTAAGATCTCTGATTTTTCCCTCTTGTCTAACTTCATAGTTACCTAAGTAAAACTAAGCTGATTTAAGCTGCTTGTACAGCAGCTTGTGCAGACTTCTATATGCTAAATTGCTATCTTTTTTATTCTATCTCCAAGTAGTTATCAAATATTATTTCCAAAATTACCTTATACTAAATAGTGCACTAACTACCAACTAAAAGAGTGGTGACTAAATGTTAGCTTTATATCTCTCCTGCAAACTACAAATATTCATGTAATCGACGTAAACCCAACAGTACATAAAGCCTTTCATGTATACCGGTTACAAGTCAATAATATTCACAGAGGATTTTGACTCACTTTCCTCCATGGCAATATGCAAATTAAGATGATATCTTTTCCAAAAAGTTACTTAGAATACAGGTTTGTTTTTTTTTTTCTGTGTTGGTGGAAGCTCAAAAAATAAAATTCTCTGCTGAAATCTTTTATTAACATTCTTACTGCTCAGTGACATGGTCTGTTTTTTGTGTCCTGCAAATTAATAGCATCAAGGCCAGTTGCCTGGAGACAGCACAAGGATTTCTGTGTTTAGAAATGAAAGGAGGTCTGGGAATTATATGAAAAATATGTTTAATTAAGTAGGGACAAGTAGGGAATTAAATGCATTTAATTTAAGGACACTTTAGAAGGCGCCTCGCTTTATGTGTTTGTAGCTGGTGGAGAAGCTGTCCCATTAAGTTGAACCTGATTGAGTCCAATTCCATTCTTATTTTCTCAACTAAACACATTTTCAGCTTAAAACCAATATAACAAGTGGGAGTAAATTTGGCCAGGAGATTGCGGCTTATGTTATTTTTTATTCCAGTTGACTCTATCCAGATTTACTCCATAAGCAAATATGTTTCTCTCCTGACTCAGAGCTACTGTAACTCAGAGAGATATGCCTTGAGTTGTATAAACTGTGTTGCTATTCACCCAACCCCATGCCAAGTATCTCTATTATAGTCGCTTTCCTCACTTCTCAAATGGGTTGCCAGGGAAAAATTCATACAAATCTGTGCTCTGAGTTGAAAAATAATAGGGGTTTCTTTACAAACATTCTTCTGCATTAAGATACACTTTTGAGCCTATTTCTGATGGAAGATGCTCTGCACCTACGAAGCTCCCCCTCCTAGGCTGGCCTATCGCCAGCTGAAAGCAGCTCCTCAGGAGCAATGAAACACGGGATTTGTGCTCTTCTGAGAGTCAGTGACATCATTCGCCACTGCAGGCATGTGCTTCTCCTTCCCATTGCGCCCTGTAAAATACCATGGTCAAGCAACATGGCAGACAGCTGAGGTAGCTTTTGGACAGTTTCATTGCAGTTCTCTGTTAATTAATATTTTAAAAAGGGGTGGCACTCAAGAGTTGTGAAGACACATCTTACCATAACAAGTATTATGCGTATTACACTTATAGAAACATGTAATAAGTGCTGTTAACAACTAAGCTTTTATTTGTTGCTTGAAGTATGCTGAGCTGCCTAAAACTTTCCTGTTATTCTATTTCTGATGATTTTTAGTGTGTACTACTGAACGAATGCAGCCCTCATTTCCTAGTTCAGACCAAGAGAACCTCCCTTCTCTTTACAGCATCAAGAATATGGATTTCTTCTTCTTCAGCTTACAAGGACCTAATGACCATTAGAAACAGAGCAGAGAAGTTCAAAGCCCTTGTCTCCTTTTTGACTTGCACCTCTAGCTTCAGAAGCATCAAGCTCAGCAAAGTGTGGAAAGGTAGCTGAGTGGTCAGAATTGGTTTAACCGCTGGATAAATTTCTGAAGGCTGATCTTTTGAAAGGTCTGGATGATGACAATAAGAATGTGAATTTATAAAATGGCTCAATGTTTGTACTGAAGCATGACATCAATATTTGAGTATGTCAGATGTGGACCTTGACCCATTATGGATAAAGGAGGTGTACGCCTCCAACAATGAAAATATAGTGAACACATCCAAATTTTCTGAAGGAGAAATGGACAAAAAGAACAAATACTTTGCACATATACGTCACATGTTATCTGTTGGTATTATACAGTTGCATGATGAAGAACTTGTCTCTGAGTACACTCTCTGAGTTTTGAGATTTTATATTTAACTGCAACTCACTTTACCCTTTTGTCTGCGTAACTCCTTTTCATGTCATCCTAAAGTGGCTGAATGATTTATCTTTTAATTTGGGTCTTTACTCACCTGAGCTTGCACGCAGTGTCCAGGAGAATGAGAATCTGCAGCTCATTTTGACAGAATTCAGGACTTCAGTAAAGCCTCAAACACGGTTCTTGTTGATCTTCCAAACTGTGTGCCACAGAATAGATGAGCCTGGAAGCAACTTCTGGAGATTGTCTAGTCCAATCCCCTTGCTCAGAGCATGGTTACCTTGAGCAGGTTGCTCAGGATCATGTCTAGTCATGTTTTGAATATCTGCAAGGATGGAGACTCCACAATCTCTCTGGGCAACCTGTTCCAGTGTTTGATCACCCACAAAGTAAAAAGTTTTTTCTTATGTTTAAATGGCACTGACCTCAGGGCCTTTTCTGCCTAGGTGATTTCCATATGGTCAGCTCCCAGCATGTACTTGTGCGTGGGGTTATCCCTCAGGTGCAGGACTTTGCATTTCTCTTTGTTGAACTGCATGAGGTTCCTGTCAGCCCATTACTCCAGCCTCTCCAGGTCCCTCTGACTGACAACACAACCACCTGGAGTATGCTGCCAATTTTGTATCATCATCTGGAAACGGAACGAGAAAACCAATATTTGAGATTTGGAAAAGTCATGCTTTTTACCAGTACAGCATCTGAAACATCACTGCAGCAAGAGCTGAAATGCAGGGTTGACAGAGTACCAGCTCTTTTGCTATATCTGACCTGTCTTACAGCACTTGCAAGAATCACTGGCACGGTCTTTTCAAATTCATCATTTTCTGACAGTTCTTAGAACTCAAACTTTACAATGGTGTAAAACCTGTGCGCTTTTAAAAGAGCCGTAACAAGAAATTCTAACAAGCCCCTTTTGTCAAGTTTACATATAAAGTAAGCAAATTTAATTAACGCTATGATCTTCCCAGTAAATGTCCCCCCAATATAACTGTAATCTCTTAATTAAAAAGATATGGCTGAGCTAATCACTTTAAATATTTAATTATATCTTTAAAGAGAAGGAAAGGTACAGTAGTTGAAGTACTAATTGAGGGGACTTAAATTGAGTTCTTAACTTTACTGGGTTTCTAACTTTACTGGGTTTTTTTGTGACTTGGCATAGGCCTGCTAACAGAGAATTGGCAGAGAAAGCCTGAATCATTCAGTCAGGCTTCCCACAATGAGAAGAACCATATGGTAGACATACCCTAGACTACTCTTTTTATGTGCCCCCACTCACTGCAAACCTCAATCTCATCCCAAAACTGATAGGAAACTCTGGGTCTATAGTAAAAGGTAAAGAAGCCCTGGTTATGTTGGTGGTTGTTTCTCCAACTCTATACTTGCTAGATGCTAATTTAATATGACATGTATTTGACAAGACTAGATACAAAAGTCTCTGCAGAAGTGTTGTTTCAGTCTTGGTAGACTTGGCAAGTTCAGATTTGTAGGAGAAGTATTTTTTTTTATTAGACCAACCAGCATAGCTGGAAAAAGAAACATCAAAAAGCTTCTGTGCACATGTGCCTTTCTTCCAGTACGAAATAGAAGCAGCAAACTTCAAAGCTATACACAGACTGAGATAGATACAAATCATTAGATACCTATCAATTAGCCTGATTGAGAGAACAGGTCTAGTATCTATGGGATAGATGGAACATTACTAGGGAGAAATGTATTAAGGTGATGATCCTTTCATTGTAAGGTAGGGAATTTCATTTATAGACTGTTAAACATCAAGAGGTTAATGCAGAAAGAGATTATGATTTGTCACAAAATGAGCACCTGTATTGGATCCCTGGTATTTGGTATCCAAGAGAGTTATAAATTGCATTGCCAAGAGTTGCCTTTTGAGGATGTTTTGTATGCCTCCCTTAAGGTTTAGGACTGAGAGATCAAAGGTAAAGTGACTGTTTTGTGTGCTTCCCTTCTGAAAGTCATACACGTGTTGAGCTGGACTACTGTAGCTTTGATTCCAGCTGGGGTCTAGAAAGTAGACCATCTTAAACCTAATTTCCCTGGAAGGCTCCGTGCAATAGCATTCATGTGACATCTATGAAGAGAGACTTGCAATGGCAGCATCGAGGCAATGACATTCTTTCGTTCCCAGTCTGCCTCCAGTTTTGCATTCAATAGCCTCCTTGTTGGTGCCTTATCTCAGAACTGCAGTTTCATCTCTTTCCTCCCCTGTTTTCAGATGGGAAGACATAACAAAAGGGGTATTTCACCAGATAGCACAACCTTGCTATTTTTAAATGACGAGAGTATCTCTACAGTGTTACTGTGAAACTTTGAAACTTCAAGAAGGGGTTTTGGACTGTGCATACTAGAGGACGTACCTGTGAGGGTGAATGTCCTCAACATTTTCTCCTGGTTAATTAGCTGAAAACGTGATATGACGGCTTGCCATTTTGTGTATCCTGCTTCGAAAGCCTGTCTTTTCCCATGCACTGTGTAGGATACCTAGGCACTTGTGTAGTTTTAGCCCGTAATCTCTTTCTGATGCAACTTCACATTTATAAAATAATTGTAATGCTTCCTTATCTCACAGGGGGCTGCATGGCTGGATATACTAAATCACTATGAGATTCTCAGAGACAAAGGTCTGTAAACCACGCTGTGAGGAATAAATAGAGAACAGCTTGAAATTTTCAAATGGCAGAGAAGTAGAAGCATAAAATGTTAGTGTTATTACTGTTGTCTGCCCTACAAAAAGAGAAACCATGCACTTGCCATGCAAAAAGCTCTTTCTTTGCATTTTAGGAAGTAACAAAAAGAGAAAGGAAAAAAAGTAAAATTTGCGTGCAAGAGCACAGTGTAACTCCTCTGTAAGACATGCATTGTGCTGTGCGTTCCAGCCAGTCATGCATGAAATCAAGGAGGTACTTTACAAACAAGAGAAGCAGCGCTTCCTTCTTTTCCTCCTTTGGGGAACTCACAGGTTCAGGGAGGTGAAAAATCCAACCCAAGCTCTAAAGGACAAATCGCTAAGGCTGTGGGACATCTCCTGACAGCAGTTTAAACAGAATTATATTAACACAGCGTAAAACACATGAAATACATTCTTTTCTCAATTATGCCTCAAACTTATTCACAGTCCACTAGTTGCTGGCAGGAGTGGATCGCAGAGAGGAAGGCAACCTTTTCCTGACAATACAAAAAAGGGAAGAGCTGACTGAAAAATTGTCGGCCTGACTCAGCAGAAGAAGGGATTTTAGGGCAAAGTAATGAATCATCAGTAAACCACTGATGGGTGAAGCTCTTACCCAGGTATTTAAACTTGGCAGCTTGCCTAAATGCCACTAGGTTTCATGCTGCATAGGTGTGTTTGTGAACTGGACACAGGCATCTCCTGCAACCATGCTCAGCTGCTCACTTACCAGTCTGCTGAGACAGAGGTAGGGAAAAAACTCCACTCCCAGATTGGCCTAGGCTGCAGCAAGGAAAAATCCTTCTTAAGAATTAAATTTAAAATTTTTAGATTAAATTTTAAAAAAGAATGGCATTGTGTGAGGTCCTTGCATTGAGAACTCATAACAAAACTAGAAAAACAATCATCTTCGGGTCTTTTATTCATCATGCCAGAACTTCTAAAATGAAAATTGTCTGATACGTGTTGCCAATATGGCAGGGTATGATCCATTCTGCACTGTTCATTGTCTGCTGCTATATATAATTGGTTTTATACACTCACATGTTAGGGTATTCTTATTCCATTTTCTTATTTGTAATAAGGTGATGTTTTTTTAACACTAAAGACTGAACCTGCTGTGAGAACTGTTATCTCGAAGGAACCATCCCGGTGTAAAATGCTTCGTGAACTCTTTTCCAGATTAACAGTACTCTTTTGACCATTTGATATAATAACAAAATATGAACCTTTTTCTGTCTTCTTTTACATCCTGTTTTTATTTCAGGGCTCACATGGGCTGCAGAAATAAGCCAAGCCTAAGAGCAGCTAGCCACTCTCTCAGCACAGAGAATAAACGCTCTGGAATGCCTTCCCTGAACTTAAAATTTACTTTGTTTACCATGAATCTTAAAAATCCTAAGTAAACCTGATGTCACCAAGACAGCATATCATGCCCCCTCCCCCCAAAAAAAAGAAGAAAAAAAAAGAAGTGAAGAAATGAGACATCTCCTTGAAGTTTTATAGAGTCTTTAAGACAATAATAATCCAAGCTATGGACAAGCATATGTACCATGTTATTTCTAAATGATGAAAATGTTTGCCTAATTGTATATATTATGCATTCAAATGGAGTTGTATATTTTCATCTATTAATTTTTCATTCATTTAGATTATGACGCTGTACCATATTGCAGCTGCTCACATCCCATGGCATCTTGATCAAGTAAATGCTGGAATTACAGCATAGTCATAAATTTTAAAGGAGACAGAAAATTCCAGGATGCGAAGCTTTTATGTATATGTTTCTGTTCTGCCTTGTTGTAACTTTACAGCCATTACTTAATAGAGAGTGAAACCAAAGAAAAAAATCTGAGTTTATGTTCTTTTCCTCTAGGTGGTAAATAACTCTGAGTTAGCACAGAACACAGAAGGATGCAAAAAGGATATGAGACTCATTTTGGAGAGGAGGAAAATGAGACAGAGGTTTTCCAGGGAGCTCTCTGCAACCTTGGCTTCTCCAGCAGGATATCCTTTTCCAGGCAGCTTCACCCTCCCTTCTTTCCACTCTTCCACTTTGTTGAAGCTACCTGCACTGCTCAGGCAGTGCTTAAACGTGCGCAGCCACGGTGTCAGAGCAGCAGCTCTCCAAACCTTAGCTCCCCTTGCGCTCCAGGTCATGGCTCGCCCCAGCACCTGCTGGGTTAGTAAGGCTGAGAGTTTTGGATGGGGCAGCAGGGGGTTTTGGATTTCGTACTGTCCTACTGCCATTTGCTGCGCTGGGCTGCGTGTTGATAAGAAGGTAGTGATTAAATTACATGACTGATGTAATTTAATTTTGGTTCATTGTATTTGTTTACAGTTATCAACTTCTACAACAATATTTTTTCTTTCTGAACTTAGCTTCTGATTAGCTTCATCATTATTCAATAGCTGCATGATTAGCAGAGAGTTTCTTTCGCAGTTGTCAGGGAAATGCTTATCGGATTTGGGTTTTTGTTTTGCTGTTTCTTAGTGACATTCTCAAAGCAAAGGTTTAGAATGTACATTCAGGTATTAAACTGCAGTTTATCTGTAATAGTATAGTGCTGCCTTTTTGTCATGACTTCAGTTTGTGTACCTTATTACTGAGTAACTTCAAGACAGGGATTCATGAAATGAACATCTATCTCAGTCATATAGTGTGAACTAGATACCTGGAATCATGCTTATATTTTCTATTGTCTTCATAGTTTTCTATATCTCATTTTTCTTGTCTCTCCATTTTTAAAGAGAAGAGGCCCGGTTTCATTGGCCTTTCTGTATAACTGTATTCCCCAGATTTATGCATCATTCAGTGTTCCTTTTACTTTCCTTTCTCCATCACTGTAATATCAATTTTATATCAAGGTGACCTTAATTGAGCTTGGTATTATAATGTAGTGTTGTTGTAGGACCACCAGGCATCACATTTATTATCCACTAGCAATTTTTTCTATGAAAATTCTGCTTGCCACCAGGAAAAGAATGATGGAACTATCTAAGATGTATACTCGTTCACATACTGATGCTGGTGTCAAGGCATTTATTATTTTTTTTCAATCCATGCCTCTAGATTCTGCCATTCATAACTCATCATCATTGAAGTGTAAGAAGTTAGGTGCAATTTAATTGCACGAAATTTCAAAGATGCAAATTGCTCAGGGAAGGGGACACCATATTAAATCTATTAAGTTTTGAAAGCATCTGATGCTGCCATTAAAAAGGCTCCAGAGGCAACAGCATTCAGTGCATGATGAAACTCCTCAGAATCAATTTTGCACAGTCTCCTCATAAACTGACAAAAGCATCTATATAGCTGTATTTGCAAGTGGGACAGAGAAAGGGACTCAGCGTGGTAATGACATTAAGCCTCTAATTCCCATACTACTCTCTCAAGCAGCGTGTGAAACATTATGTTTATCTGCAGCTTTAAATTAAAGGCAGAAGTAAGTTTAAACCACTCAATAAATGTGCCAGTAATGCTGTGTTTTCCCACTGGTAGCTAGTGGGTAACTGTGAAAGCCTCTCACTTCAGGTAAGCTGGTTTGTCTGCAGCTTAAATGGCAATGGAGCAAACCAGTGATTTTTCTGGTGCTGTGGCTTTTTTTTGTCAGAAAAGGATGACTTGGAGGAGTGTATCAATCTCAATGAAACCTTAATCAGGCTGAGGAGGGAGGGAGTGCCCCACACCAGACTGACAGGGCACTTCTCTAGCAATGGGATGTGAGGGAATCTCATATTTGGTCCCAGCTACTTGGCCTAATTCGAAGGGGAGAGGAGGGAAGGAAAAGGTGCTGCTGTTCTCTGAGATAAAATTTGAATGCTTGCAGGAAGGAGGATTACTCGAGATCTCTGAAAGTACTTTCTCTTATCTCCAGATGATACTCTAGTAACCTTAGCAATAGTGACTGTGATCTGTAAGGAGTAGCACTAGGCCTGAAGGAAGTAATCGGCTATCCAGATGGTTAACAAAGAATAAATAACTAGACAAATTAGTCTGGGAAAGCACCTCTTTGGCCTGAGACTATGTGATAGCTTTAAAGTTTGATGTGTGGTATGTAATAAGTTAATAAATGAAAGTGGAAAGCTTTGTGTGAACAGAAATTGTTATCATCTGTGCAGTGCGTGCTCATTTAATAACGTATTGTAATGTGTCTTTAAGATTTTTTTTTAAGAGGATAATTAAAAAATCGCAGACCTAGAGACACTGTGCTCCTCCTTTCAAGGGTCTGCACTTATCTGACTTGTCATATAGATTTCAATAAAAGCTTTTTGTAAGTAGGTGCTGCAGGAATATGTTGCATTAGCATAAGCCCACCCCATTTGTACAAAATCAAATCCATCAAAGCGGTTCAGTACACAGCTAAATTTAAGCTCATGTTTTGCTGTAAGCATGTGAGTTGTGATTAGTTTCATTGACTTTAGGGCAGCTCACATGCCTGAGTTTTGTTCAATGTCTGCAGAAACAAAGCAAGAGTTGCTTGTTAAACACTGAAATAATAAAGGTAAGGACAAAGAAAGGTAGTCTTGATTCATTCCAAATAACTTTTTAGTTCTCAAGTGTAAGAGTAATTTTTTTCCCAGCCTCAAAGCCCATTTAGTGGGTAATATTTCTTTAGAAATATTCTCTGAATTTTTATCGCAAGGCCTAATATTGTCTTCCCTTTCTTCCCATAATGCTTTATATACCTAACAGTCATTTTAATCCAACTGAGAACAATGATCAACCGCTTTGTGCCCAGATTTCTCCTTAAAAGTGTCTCTGTCCACTTTCCCTACCACTTCACTGGCATGAGTGCTCTTATGCAAACAGTAAGTGAAGAGACAGACTCCTTTACTCGAACTTGCTTTCTTTTATTATCTTGGGTTATTTGCCGCTATCACTATTGTAAATTGGCACGATAGGCCACAATGTCTTCTCTATTTTTTGTGTAGCACAAGGCTAAGTTTTGAAGTTTAGCAGATGCATAATTGAGAACAAAAATAGTTATCCTTACGGCAGTCCCAATGTTTGTAGTAGTGAAACAAGCACTGGTGTGAGCTGGTGGGTCATAACTCCCTTCACTGACTTCGCTGAAACTGTGGTGATTGTGATGCTTTTCCCTTCCCAGGATTTTTAGCTAGATTTGGGGATAAAAATGTCTGTCTAGAGAAACAGAGATGACAGCTATGAGATATTTCTACTCTTTTTTTTTTTTTTCTTTTCATTCAGTCTTACATCTCCTCTCTGATGTACTGCCAGCTTTGGTTAGAGATCTTGCAGAGTATAATTTATATAGATGACAAGCCTAGTTACTAGACTTCCTGGGCCTATCGATGATCACAGGATTCAATCCACTTCAGTTTATACTTCAGCCTGTATCCTAATGACTTACAGTAATTAACCAGCTTTCCCTAATGTTCAAGTACGGCAACTCAGAATATGTTTTTCGTATTAATCTAAGCATTCTGCCAAAGAATCTTGAATCTTACTCCATTGCTGATTTCAATTAGGCAGTTTTGTCACAGTGATTACTTAAAATTAAGAAAAGTAATAGAACAATTAATTATGAATTAATTATCAATTATTAATCATGAATACATCACAGGAAAGCTGTGTCAGTTGTCAGAGTAGAATGAAATTGGACAGGACCTATCCAACACACGTTATGTTGGTTTGCTCATGGGTACTTGTAATGGAAAGAGCCACAGTTTTACTTCAGCAGGAACTCAGACATGAAGAAGCATTCCTTTACTGTGAAAATCAGAGGACGAGATGCTGCCATAGTCAGCGCTGCCCTTCATACTAGGATGTCCAAATCTACACAGGTCCCTCATTTCCATTTATGTCAGTTCTGCATTGGCAGCATCATTAATATCAAAGTGTTAACACAGCTGCACTAGCATCTGTTTTCTTTAAAGGCTTGATGTCAAAACTGCTTGACTTTGTATCATTGTTTTCCATTCTAACTCACAAATGGAGGAACCCCTAACCTTTCTAGGTGATGGAATAGCTTTTGGTCACCTCCTGGCAGCTCCCCAGAGTGCTAGCATCCCATTGCGTCCCCCTTGGGAAGTGTGTGGGGCCATCCCTGATGTATGTGAGCTCTGGGGGCCCCTCTCCGTCTGTGTGCCCCCCGGTGCTCCTCTGTGCATTGGGCTGCCCCACTTGCCCCTCTGCCTGCAGGACTGCAGCAGCCTGCACTCTATTAGCATGCGGCTGTGCCAGGTGCTTTGGGAACCCCTCCTTACTGCCTTGGCAGGATGCTTTTCCAAACCCACAGACACTGGTCTGTAGGGGCTCCAAGTGTTACTTTATACCATGGCGACAGACCATCTGTTTTTTGGCTTCTTTGGTTTGAGCTGTAATTAGTGTCACAGAAGCACTGCATCATCTGGCTTAAGTCTTGGTTTTTAAATGAAAAATTAGATCTTGCTTTCCTCTTTGTTCCTTCTCCTTGAACACGCTCCACATGGGCAGCGTTAGCCTCTCCTCCTCCCCTGCCACACTGGTAACACGGCCAACAGCGCAGGATACGTGCGACTCCCCTCTCACTCTCCTCTGTCACATGAGCCTGTTCCTCCTCCCTCTGTCAGCATCGTGGCTGGTGCTCTCTGGTCAGTCCCCGCTTACCTGCTTGTTCACCCCTTGGGTTGCAGTTCCTGTTCTGTCTTGTCCTCTCTTTTGCCACCTTCAGGTTCACCGCCCAGCGACTCAGGGCCACATAGCAGGGGGAATTCCGGAGCTGCACTGCATGTGAGCAGCATGCAAGGCTGCACATCTCAGCGCTCTCTTTAAAGCCCCTTCAGGAAGGATAATAATGGAAATACCTATTAAACAAAATATTTATTAAGGAAAAAATCATTGTAGCTCATGCCCTTCTCCTTTATTCCATCTAGCTGAGTGCCTTGATATCTGGGCAACTGTATGCATAAAATGTGTTTAGTAAAAATAGCAATACAACTTACTTACAATTCAAGTCGCTTTACAACAATTTTTTTCGAGTCCCCCCTGCATGTATTTCTGCAGAGCTAATTATGCTCCCCTGTAGGATCAATGTTTTAGTAATTTAAATATGTTGTAACAATATTGCCACCAATGAATTTTACTGCTTCAAAAGGCAAATTGCTCTATGCCAACAATTAGAAAAAAATTGCTTTGTTTTTCCTTTATGTAAATTCTTTGACATTAGCATTCACCTTTTCAAGCAGACATTTGATACAGGACAAGTAGTAGTATTACATAAAAGGGTGGAAAGCAGAAAAATAATCACAACTCTCAAAGAGAGAAAATTATAGTAATCTCTGTGATAAACAGAGAATTCTTAGAAATCAAATCCTAAAGTTACATCTGCTCTTGAGAAACCTGATCAGCACATATCGTACACAGCAGGTAGGGCATATTCTCACTCCACTTATTGGAATTACAGTAGCAATCCTTATGCCTGTAAAACACATGCTATGACTGATTTATTTTTTCAAACTTACGATTTGCTTTTCTTCAAATACTAGGTGCTATGTGCTTCTGTAGTGATACACTGTCTTTCTACCAACAAACTATTTTGGGGGCAAGTACTACTTGCCTTACATGAACTATCATGTTGACAGGCCCTAAGAATTATTCATTTAAGGAAAGTAGATTTGCTGCCTCTCCTTGTCTGTTCTTTTAACTTCATAATCACTTAACTGTAAAAGGGGTGGAGAAAGAAGAGCAATGTGTCTTCCATGGAAATGCTCATGTTTGTTTGTTTGCTCGAAAAACAATCTGTGCAACTGGCAATTAAATACATCGTATACTGAAATAAAACTAAAACCACCATAAACTGAAATTGACAGAGTAATATCTCCCTTTTTGGCTTTAATTTTTAGTCTCTTGTCCTTTCTTTTGCAGCTTGGGATTATGAGGCTGTCACCAACGCAAGACAGAGACATCCATTTTAAGGCACTGGAAGCGTTTGTCAATTTAACTTGAGTGCAGTAACCATTCTTATGCTGAGGCTTAGAGCTGGTTTAGTGTATGTGCAGTAGTTGAGGCTTGCTGTTTTATTCAGTCGACATTAGGATTTTCAAAACGTATTTTATGATTAGTCTGGGAAATGTCTGGGAACTGTCCTTTCTTTTTTTTTGGTAGTGGCTCATGCAAACATTATCTTCACCTTTTTCACTTAGGAGTTCAGAAAGTTTTATGTGCCATCCAAAATTATGATGTGGAATAGTTGGAGGATTTTGAGTTTATAAAACCTTTGTGTTTTTAAGTAAGATAACCAATTTGCCTATTTAACCACGGTGTAAAGAGCACGTGAGTAGGTGAAGTCCTTATGCTGAGCACACTGACGCTGAAATTTATGCAAGAAAGATGCCTGGGTAATTTGCATGACCAGACTTTTCCGTGCAGACTGGGAGTCACTGGTTTGCCCGCACAGCAGTGAGGCGTTCCCCAGCAGCTCGGTGCAAGGCTCGCCCTGCAGCCGGGAGCAGGGCTGGAGTGGCGCGGTACATGCCGGCTGGGTGACACTATCAAGGGGTTTTGCCCTGGTTGTGTCTCTGCCCTTGCAGGGCTGCGCAGGTGGCACAGCAGCCCCAGCATGAGCTCTTTGCCATGACTCAGAAGCGGGTCTCCTTGACTGGGATAAACAAAGCATAATAGTAAATCTGAGCTGTAGTGTGGTGCAAAACTTCACCCAAATCAGGGTGCCCAGCTGGTCATACTTAATGAGTAGTTCTTGAGGTATGTATCAGTGAGTTGGGTAATCTAAAACAACGTGTAACCTGTTACTATATACTGTGTATGTCTGAAAGTGCCTATTAATTGGTGGCCACTTTACTTTCCTGTTATGAACCTGGGTTGGGAGCACGTGCCCTTGTTCCCTACAGAGCATAGCCCTTTCCCCTGCAGCTCTGCTTATATCTCTTCCTCTAAGCTTAGCTGGGCTGCGGTTTGGAGCACTCTGCAGGCTGGTGTGAGATCACTTTAAACTCTACAGACCTGATGCTTAAAAAACATTCAAATGAACTCTGTTCAGCCTCTAAGCTACTGTTGTACCAGGTCTGCTTCACAAAGCAGGGCTTTCATGTCTTTCTCTGGAGGAATAAATCTGAGGCTTCATTCACATGAAAAATTTCAGTATGATTTATTTACAGGTTAAGGGCCCAAGCACATCCCTATAAATAATGCTTTAGCCTTATTTTTTCCTTTGTGAACTTTGCATTTTTTGTGTGCCTCCTAAGGCCTTCAGGTTATTATCACTGTGAATACCACTACATTTTATGTACTGTGTTGGAAAAGACAAGTTGTTTTCCTCCAACCTGAAGAACTAACACCTAAATCTAGTCTGTGTAGTGCTGATGCTTCACATCCTTTCTTCTGCTAATTTCTGTCATGATCCCATTGCTTTCCAAAGCAGACACCTAACTACCACTCGTCCATCTACTTTGATATGTATTTCGAGATGCTGCAAGTAGTCCAAATTGAATAAAAGCTGTTAGGTTAGACAGGTTTCTTTCAAATATGATTATAGGTGTGTAACAAAAAAAGTGAAAAAACCACATAACAGAATATAGGAAAAACCCCAGTACTTCTTTTATTTTCGTAACTTTCTTCAAAGACTAAGTGTAGTCCTTTTTAATTTTTAAATTACAACTATTAATATGGTTTACTAGAAACCTAGCTTTGACACATTATACTATCTGCTACATAATACTGTCAGTCATCACTAAGAGATTATGCATTAAAGTCTTCATTAACTACAAATTATAACTAAAGTAAATTAATTTTTTTAAATTAAGTAAGAGCTACAAGCCTGAACAACAGAATATTAACAAAATTGCTAGTTTACAGAACAAACCTGGAGTCAGGTAAAACTATGCAATTTCTTTGAAGATGGGTATCCATAAAGAGATTGTCCTTTGGCATTGATTTTATTGTTGCAATCAATATAAATATGTCTTTTAAAGCCTCCTTCTGATATTCTAATATCTGACACTTTTAGCCTTGTGTGTGGGAATAAAATACAATTACACTTTTCTCACTGGGCTGCCGGATGATCTGTTGGTGGAATGACCCCGAGGTCAAAGATATAACAGGCTACTTGCTGCCTTTTACAGTGTTTTTACTAGGGCTATTTTTATTAGAGTTATAGTGGATGCTGTTATGCCTCCAGTGAGTGAGGGCCTTGGGACGTTTATGCCACCTGTCATCCCCTCTTAACAGCTTTGATCTTGCATGCATTGGTTGGAAAAATTATTGTGCCATTTTTCAGTTTCAGCCTGCAGTGGTTTAACACAGCCACCGACACTTTTTCACAATATGAGTTGATACAGACAAGCATTTTTGAAGAGAGCCCTAAGGCTAACAATAATATTTATATCTTCTGCCATTCATGGAAAAGCAGAGCCAATAAAGCAGGCAAAGGATCTGGTATGTGTTCCCTTTTCTCATTAATGTTTCAGCTGATTCTGTGGGTGTTCTGTGGAAGAGTGGTTGCTTTCATTTTCTCATGAAAGGAAAATACTATATTTCTTATTCAAATCTATTGCCTATGAGATTCTGCTTTAAGCTTTTTCTTGAAGGATGTTCATCTCTCTCACACAGAGATGCATAACATGGAAATATATGTGTGTCAAACAATGCTGGATTGGCCTTGAAAAAACGGAGGCACTGCAGGAATATTATCTGACAAATGCAGATGGAGAAATGGAGAGCCTCATTCAGTAGGAAGTGCCTACAACCTTCCAGGGTGCGTAACTGTTAGAAGGAGGAGGGGACTGGTTCTCAGAAAGGCAAACCTCTCCTTTCTGTGGTTGCATGTAAATGCTACCGTGCTGTATTTCTCACCCTGATGGCTCCACCGATCAGTCTCTGAATCCCTTGATATGAAGAGTATCCAGCTGCTACTGCTCTTCTTCCCTGATCTCCTTCTATGACCGGGTGACCCGCCTAGTAGATGAGGGCAAGGCTGTGGATGTTGTCTACCTGGACTTTAGTAAAGCGGTTGACACGGTCTCCCACGGCATTCTCCTGGAGAAGTTGGCAGCTCACGGCTTGGATAGGCGTACACTTTGCTGGGTAAAAAACTGGCTGGATGGCCGAGCCCAGAGAGTGGTGGTGAATGGAGTGAAATCCAGTTGGCGGCCGGTCACGAGCGGTGTTCCCCAGGGCTCGGTTCTGGGGCCGGTTTTGTTCAATGTTTTCATCAATGATCTGGATGAGGGGATTGAGTGCACCCTCAGCAAGTTTGCAGATGACACCAAGCTGGGTGGGAGTGTCGATCTGCTCGAGGGCAGGAAGGCTCTGCAGAGGGATCTGGATAGGCTGGATCGATGGACCAGCGCCAACTGTATGAGGTT
>WAAD01032020.1:27309-47932 GCA_013389945.1 Fregata magnificens
CGGCTGAGAGAACTGGGGCTGTTTAGCTTGGAGAAGAGGAGGCTGAGGGGAGACCTTATCGCTCTCTACAACTACCTGAAAGGAGGTTGTAGGGAAGCGGGTGCTGGACTCTTCTCCCAAGAAACTAGCGATAGGACGAGAGGAAATGGCTTCAAGTTGCGTCAGGGGAGGTTTAGATTGGACATTAGGAAGAATTTCTTTACTGAAAGAGTGGTTAGGCATTGGAACAGGCTGCCCAGAGAGGTGGTGGAGTCGTCTACCCCGGAGGCGTTCAAAAAAGGTATAGACGTGGCAGTCCAGGGTCTAGTTTAGGAGTCATGGTGGTGTTAGTTGATGGTTGGACTTGATGATCTTAGAGGTCTTTTCCAACCTAATGATTCTATGATTCTATGATTCTATGATTCTCCCAGGCTGTCTTGCAACACATGCTTCTGTTGTCTCCCAAGTGTCACTTTCCTGTGAGGTGCTGCATGTCTGTCTTGTACCCCTACAAATTTTAAGAGTGCGTTTCCTCCCTGAGCTCCTGCTCAGGTGCTTAAGCCTCACATCACCTTCCATTCCTTAACAGCCTACTCAGACTTAGAAAGCTTACAAAAGCATTTATGGTCCTAAAGTAGAATGTAGAACAGAAATAGAATTTGGGTTGCAATATCCCACATCGTACCTGTTGGTACCTGTTTGGGTGGTTTAACAAAATGAACCATTTTCTGCCTATTTTTTTCTCTACCGCAGTCCAAATGTCCCCTTTACAACCTCATAATTGCAATGTGGCAGCAGAGTGTTGTGACTTACAGACAGGGCTGATGCTTTGCTCCAGGGTCTGCTAGAGGAACAGAAAGTCTTGTGATCCTGAGATGAAGTGATCCTTTCTGCCACTGAAGACTTGAGAGCAGCAGTCAGGGATGTCTGTGCAGGTGTATGGGACCAGATCCACAGCACTTTTCTCTCAAGCACATTTAGATTTGTGGTGGTTATAAAGCCCCTTATTGACTGAGGCAGGTTGGGGTTTTTTTTGTTTTTTGTTTTTTGTTTTTTTTAAGGTAGAATTTAGAATTTAAGAAAGGGCCAAAAAGCCCATTCTACGCACCCGCTTACATTTGTTTATACAAATATCACACATGCATTCGGACCCAGAGCAACCTGACAAGATTTTTAATGAAAAATGTCTTTAACAGAAGGAGTGATAAAGTCCAATCAAAAATTACCCTTTTAAGAGAGAAAATGTGCTGTTGTAGATAAGATGGGACTGATTAAGACTGACTTAGAGAATATTTCTTAATCCAAACCAAGAAAGAAGAGTTCTGTATCTGTGACCAGGATGGGATTTGTATCTAAAGTACCTTGAAAACAAATGCCATTGTTTGTATTGCGTATACACTATACACGTATGGGATTTGTATCATGGAATCATAGAATCATTAAGGTTGGAAAAGACCTCTAACATCATCAAGTCCAACCATCAATCCAACACCGCCGTGCCTCCTAAACCATGTCCTGAAGTGTCATGTCTACACATTTTTTGAACACCTCCAGGGATGGTGACTCAACCACTTCCCTGGGCAGCCTGTTCCAATGCTTGACCACTCTTTCGGTAAAGAAATTTCTCCTAATATCCAGTCTAAACCTCCCCTGATGCTACCTGAGGCCATTTCCTCTCGTCCTATCACTAGTTTCTTGGGAGAAGAGTCCAATACCCGCTTCACTACAACCTCCTTTCAGGTAGTTGTAGAGAGCGATAAGGTCTCCCCTCAGCCTCCTCCAAACTAAACAATCCCAGTTCCCTCAGCCGATCCTCATAAGACTTGTTTTCTAGACCCTTCACCAGCTTCGTTGCCCTTCTCTGGACATGCTCCAGCACCTCAGTGTCCTTCTTGTACTGAGGGGCCCAAAACTGAACACAGTACTCGAGGTGCGGCCTCAGCAGTGCCGAGTACAGGGGCACGACCACTTCCTTACTCCTGCTGGTCACACTATTCCTGATACAACCCAGGATGCTGTTGGCCTTCTTGGCCACCTGGGCACACTGCCGGCTCATGTTCAGCCGGCTGTCGACCCGCAACCCCAGGTCCTTTTCTGCCGGGCAGCTTTCCAGCCACTCTTCCCCAAGCCTATAGCATTGCATGGGGTTGTTGTGACCCAAGTGCAGGACCCGGCACTCGGCCTTGTTAAACCTCATACAGTTGGCGCTGGTCCATCGATCCAGCCTGTCCAGATCCCTCTGCAGATCCTTCCTTCCCTCGAGCAGATCAATACTCCCATCCAACTTGGTGTCATCTGCAAACTTACTGAGGGTTCACTCAATCCCCTCATCCAAATCATTGATAAAGATGTTAAACAAGACCTGCCCCAAAATTGAGCCCTGTATTGTTTGACATCATAGTTTAACACACACACACACACACACACAGGAATACATGGTACCTTACTATTTTATTATTGATTTCACGGATGTTCACTTTCAAACGAAAAGGACCAAATCCACTAGGAAGAAATCCATAGAAGAAATTCCAAAGTGGCAATGAGTATATAAAAATTGCTTTTTCATTTTCGTGTTTTAAAATACCACTGTGTGGAGCAAATTTTGGATGAAGTTGATCTGTATTATTTAGAAAGTAGTCATGAAAGTTCAGGATAATTCCATTTAAGTGTGGGCACCTGGCTGCCATAGTTAAGTTAGGAGCCTAAATTAGAAAGTCATGTTCTAAAGATGTTTCAGATCTTCAGTGGGCTGAATCATGTTTGAAAGTTACTTCATTTGAAAATCATGGCTAGTACAAGAAGCAACAATAGATTTCATTTAAATGCTGAAAATGAGGTGATGTGAATTTGGAGCCCATCTACAGCAGTGGCATTCCGGCTGTTTCTCTTTGTGCCTAAGTTTACGGTGGTCAGTGAAATCAGTGTTTCTCACCAACTTCATATATTGCATCCACCTGTTCTTTCCACTGTTTCCCAGTAGTCCATATCATCCTAAACAATGTGAAATAATAAAGTACTACTGAAATGTCGTGGGCTAGATAGAAGAATCTGGTAATGAGTCAAAGTTGAGATGCACTGACAATTCACAAGAAGATGAGAATAATACATAGGAAGATCAAGGTGACCTTAAAACAGCATTAATAGAAACGGAATGAAATGTTCTAGTACAAGGTCAGGTACTTAAGAACTACTAATAAGAAGTCTACTGTAAATTGAAAATGAGTGATAAAGACAGAGACACCGTTAATCATAGAATAATTATGTGATGCAGCTCTGAAAAAGACAAAAGCCTGCCTCGAACATGTAAGTTGAGAGACAGGGAAAGTATTTGTGCTATTGTAAAAGGTCTTGGTGAAATAATGGCTGATCATATTCCAAAAATACTAGCATACTTTCATGCATATAACTCAAGAATTATCTGGTTAAAGAAAAACATGAACCCCAGCAAGAATAAACCCCTTCCTCATAATTCACAAGCATGACAGATTATATGTTTTTTCTTGTAGAAGGACATGAAATCACAGCCTGATAACTTCAGATCCTTCTTTCTTTACTGCAGGTCCCTCTCGCCCCTAACCTTTTTACAGCCCCAGCCCTTAATAGCTACAGACTACTACTCCTGATCCAGTCCCATCTCTGATTTTGTGTCATTGGTTATTTTAAATGTGCTGGTACTTGAATATAAGTACAAGGTGTAGATTAAAAAAAAAGTGAATGTTTAAAGTGAAACAGTTTTAGAAAAGAGCGTGTGGAATGATCAGGACAACAGAGGGCATATTTTATGGTAAGAGACTGAGAGAACTCTGCTTAGCTTAGAAAACTGGAGTCCACAGAGGGCAGGATTGCTTTCTCTAGAAGTCCTGTTGATGTCTTCAGTAGGGTAAGTAGCTTGAAACAGAAAGTTGCTACTTAAGATAAAAGGTAAAGCAAACTTTTAAAGAAATAATAGTAATGAGCCTGAGTAAACTTGGATGGCAATTCTAAGAAAATAAAGTATAAATACCATAGGAGTTACATTCTGGAACAGCCTTGAAACTGGAGCAGCGGAGAAGCAAGCCCCCAAAACTAATTGCTCCTTTTTGATTTGTTTACAAAAAGGATTAGTTATCTACATTGTTTGTGGTAGCAGGAGGCTGGGCTTGATGACCCTTGAGGGACTTTCCAGTTCTCAGCTTTTTAGTTTTTCTGATAACAAAATCTGTGATCAGCAAGGTCCCTTTTTCTTCTTTGCCAGACAACAGTTTTTAAATTTTTTTTACCTTTTCCAAATTTCAATTTCCACAAGCAATATTTCTCAAGTCTTAAAACTGACACAGACTTTCTTCTGAGTTTATGAAGTACCACTTAGTTCTATTACAGCAGAAGCCTGCTCACCTTGATTAAATTGAGGGTTATGTGCTATTTGTATGTCAATCACAGGGCGAGTGAATCCCAAGCAGTTAGAATGTTATCTAGTCTTTTCTGTTCAGAAAATGCTAAGTATTTTACTAGCAGTAATTAAACTCACAACAATTCAGTGAATTATGGAACTCGTGCAAAGATACCTATCAAATCTATGACAGAACTGCAAAAAGAATCCTTCTCTAATTCTACAGGTTAAGAATTCTGTTTCTACTCACTAGAAGGTAACAACATAGGCATATTTTTAGTATATTGTACTGTATTTTTTCCTATTGTATATAGTAAGGTTCTCTGGAGAAAACATTAGTACAGCTTTGCTTCAAGATATTGGAGAAATACTACCTCTTTATACAAGAATGGGAGGTTTCGACAGGCTTAATTTGTAAAGAGTTCACTCTTGATAGCTTTATCTCAGTTTTAGAGTTATTTATGATCCCTAGAATAAGCTACATGGCTGAAAAAGTTAGGAAATTAAAATAGAGACTTTTTAAAGGCTGTTAGTAATGGAAGAGTGATGTCGCCTCTGTTGTCTCTTTGCATTGTTGGGTGAGCCGTGTTAATTTCTCCTAGGCTGATGTTTCCAGAATTAAACACTTACTTAATTCTGGTTTTGCATCCCAGAAATATTGGTGGTAAAAACATCTCATATAGATCCCAGTATCTAGATAAATAGGTATAAAAAATGGTAAAAGTGAGAACTGCAGAAATAAGCGATTTATTCAACAGTGGTGAATTGCCTTGAGAAGTATCTAGTGTCTGCTTTCATTTTAAATCCCTCGAACAGCTAAGTGTTAAATAATTTGCATGAGAAGTATGTTAACCTGAGTGGTACTGAAACTCTGGAGATTTGTGCATGATAAATAAAAGATCTTTGTCTGGTTTAGAAGCAGGTGTCCTTACTACTTACTGTCATGTTGAGCAGCTGAAAATGAGATAGTGGGAACGTGATGTCATACTGGTATAAGTTCGGATTTTTAAAAAAAGATAAATTTGAGATCAAAGACAAGACTTGTGGGAGTAGCTCTTTTTTTCTAGTGCAAGTAACTATTATACTAGTTTTATGGCCTTATTGGAAATGAAGCCATAATTAAACAAACCGTTGAAAAAGGTATATTTGGTAACGTAAGCAAGGGTGAAGATTTCCATTACAGACTCGTGCTAAAAATGAGTGAGCCACATAGACATCTGCTACCTGCAAACACCCATCTGGATAGTTCCAAGTAATCAGATTTCCAGTGGGTTAACTAGGAGGTAGGCACCATTCTTGATACCACGTGCAAAAGAGAAAATATTTCTTCCAAATGTCAGTGCAAATACAACCTTGCTTTTGATTGCAATTAAAGTTGTATTATGTACAGCACAAAATGATGCAAGCCAGGGGAATGTGACACAAAATGAGTGAAAAAGGTTAATTCTTTGTATTGGTAGGTTAAACAAGCCTGCTCTTTTGGGTGATTAAACCATGTCATCTCTGTCTTGCCCTAGTCCACGTTCCATAAGGGATGTTATAACAAAATTTCTGGCAGATGCGTTTTGATATACTCAGATATGATGTCTTTCCATCAAGGCAATTGGAAAAAGTCAGATGCTTATATCATTAATTTGTTATGTCCTGTGTATGTCTTAGAGTTCAGTACCTAAAAGAGGATTGAAGAGCCTAGCAGTATGCACAAAAAAACCCCAAAATCTCATCCATTGTTGTTGCTATCTATTACTCATATAACTCCAAAAGTTGCCAGGTACTTTTGTAGAACAAAAGAGCTTGATCATTGTCAATCACTTGAAACCTCTTAGCTCAGGTACAGGAAGCAATCTAGCCACTAAGGACAGTACAAGCTGCAAAATTCATCTGGGAAGCAGGGTAATTTAGTTTTTACTGTGGTCTATGCTGGAGCTCTGTGGCTGGATGCTGCTCCTTCTAAGTTTGGACCACTTTGACATGAGATCTTTAAATTCTCTGTTTCACTCAGGATAAGGTCATGGCTGCTGTGTTGATATAGTCTTTGTTTTAGGAAGTTTGTCATCTAAT
Organism: Fregata magnificens; assembly: GCA_013389945.1. NCBI lineage: Eukaryota > Metazoa > Chordata > Aves > Suliformes > Fregatidae > Fregata > Fregata magnificens. Next base: position 33,719 of record WAAD01032020.1, read on the forward strand.
TTTAGACATGGTAAGGAATAAGAGCAAATGATAGGTGTGTACATATATTGAACAAGTATGAAATGAAACAGTAAAGAAGACTGTCATTCCATTATGGGCTGCACACATCTTGATGGTTCTCTTTGAGAAAATTGAAGAATATAACAGTAATTTGCCATGAAAGTTGCATCTGTTAGAAAGCAGTAGATTATTTATTGCTGGAAAGTGATACTACAGTAAAATGCATATAGCAGCCTTTTCCCCCAGTAAAATATTTGTTCGAGGGCCTGAAGCTGTGGGTTCTGTCAAACTCAACCTGGCTGCCCTGTAGCTACCTATAATGTTTGCAGTGAAGATTAGGTTTCAAGTTGTATTTCAAGTGGCATGTAAATTTTCATGCAGCTGTGTATTAAACTCTCTTGTCTTGTTTTTCTGTATGTGTGCTGTCTTGCCAAGAAAATTGTGGCTCAGTTTTTAATTGTCTGCCTTCCCAAAATGCTGTCAGGCTAAGGCGTATTATCTTATATATCATCCATGAACAGTTAAAGATTAATTAGTCTTTCACCCATTTTAAAGGTATCATCTGTATCCTGAAGGCAGAGTATGGTGTTTGGCAGCCTCTTCAATCACTTCAAATTCTTCTCTGTGTGCTGTATAAATAATCTGTGGAAAAATTACACTGTTCTGTGAATAGCTACAGATACAAATGGCATATTCTGTACAATTCCACAGTCTTCAGTCTATACAGATTGCCCCATTTCAGCACTATATGAAGGATAATAAATATTTTTCATATGTCCTATAAACTTACAACAAAACTGACATATTATTTATCAGCATTCTTTCTGTGATTTTAGGGCTTCATACATTTTTTATTTTGCCCAGTTCACAGAACAATAGTTGCTGGTATGGGATGTGGAAGGTTTGTTTGCACTGCTGGAAATGAATGTTATTAAGTGTACATAGAAAAAATGGGAGAGCAAATTATAAGCGGCTGCAGTGACGTTATTTGGATGCATTACCTATATGAAGATTATTAGCTACTGTTGTAAGCAGATTTAATAACCTACTTGTTTACTTCCTGAAGTTCCCGCTAATTAGTTCTATTTCTTATGAATTAAAATATCTGCCCAATATCCACAAGTATGAAAATATGCTGTCTGCCGTAATGGTTGCGTATGCAATCTGAAAGTACACAGAATACTTTATCTAATGACTTCAGTTTTGTGTATGTTTTGTTTATGATGTTGAGATTTTACCTCCCTTAACAGCCGCTACTGAACAGGGAGCAGGGCAAGCGTAATGTAGGCAGGCTCTTTTGCTGGGTAATGCACTGTGAACTGGCATCTTGTTATCTCACTGTACACTAGGGTAGGTCCTATTAGTGGGCTGGGCTGTTTGTGTTAAAGATTGGTAACCAGTGCCTGACAGTAAAATCCTCAGAGATTAGAAAAACCTAGAGCAAAATGCTACGTTTACTCTTCTCCATCCTTGTAATGCCAAAAGGAAGAAAACTGTGTGTACGGATGTGTTTTAAGAGCAGTGATTCTGGAAGAAGGCTTTACCAAAAAGGTGCATTTTACAACCTGATCTGCCATTGTAAGGGTTGGATTCAACCTGATTTCTGTCTTGGCCATAGGTTGTGTGGGCAGGGTTTTCTGCCAGGACGTGCTCTGGCCCCAGCATCTGCGAGTCAGCTGGTTGTTGCTGCCTGGCAGTACTGCAGCTGATAGAATCTAAGCTGTCGCATATAAATAAATAAACAGGCTTCCTGCATTGCAAAAACAGTATTCATAACGTGAGCTGCTGTACCGATTTCTAGATAAACTGCCTTTGCAGAAAATCTTTGTCGGCTGAACAATAGAATAATAAAGGTATGAGCTTTATTACCCTATGCTTCAATGCTGCTTTTACTTCAGAGCTATTTAAACAAGTTATACTATTAACCATGAAAAATGTGATTTTTTTCCAAGTGACTTGCAGGTAAGTCACAATATCTTGGCCTGGTAAGGAGATGGAACACAAGACCTAGTGCATATTTTCTATTTTTAATGTCTATGAGCTACTTTTATTGGAATCACTAGGAAGAACAGAAATTACTGCTTTGTTATTCCCCTTCCATTTTTCTGGGTAAAGCATACCTAGCTTCTTCTCTACGGTCATCATAACAACCACCAAGCTCCAATATACTTCTGTCATTCTCTTAGAGAATTTATTTTACTTAATTTCCACTGTAGTTGGACCTTTGTTCTGTTGTACCATGCTTCAATTAATATTATTTTTGCTAAAGTGAGATCAGAAGGCAGTGTCTGAATATTTTTTTACATGTAAATGATAGTTTTGAGCCCCCCCGGCTTTTTTTAATATCCATTGTAAAGATGAGATTATGTAATATCCTGGAGCTTTATATGATCACTCTGATATATTCAAAGCAATACTTTTCTTTGCATTGATGGAAATGTTCTAAAGCTGGTTTAAAGTTATGGATGAGAGAAATGGTTGAGGCCTTTTGAGAATGTACCAAGACACAAAGGAGACATATTAATAAGTCCCAAGTGTACAAGCATACGTAACTTTCATCCTGGATTGGATCACCTTTAAAACTCGTGGTGAAAACTCATTGAGGGGAAAACTTATGAAGTTTACCTACATCCACTTTGGAGATTACAGCTTCTGACCTGATGGGTCCATGTATTTCAACTGTGTCTCTTATGCTACCAGGAAGCTGAGATGACAGGTATACCTGATAGGATTACTCAACCTAAAGTCTGTAGGTCTCAGTTTGTAAGTCACGGAATCTATGGTAAAAACAAAAACCCTGTTTACACAGCTCCCATGCAGCCAACAGCTATGTGCAAGCGTACAGGCGTGGCCACTGGCTATTGCATAGCCATAGGCATGGTACATGCAGGAACCAGCTTCCAGCAGCTGGCAGGAGAAGATGTAATCACTATGTTGACCTTGGTTTTTCCTCTCCCATGGTGAGTTAGGAAACAGGCTGGAGAGTTTTCTGAAGAGTTACTTAGGGAGGGTTGGTGTTTTGTTTGTTTCTTTCTTTGGTTGTTTTTGGGTTTTGGGGATTTTTTTTTGATTGTTTGTTTTAAGAATTGCTTGGTCCTTTTAATAAAAAGTTGGAAGAAAAGCTGTTTTATGGGCTTTGGCAGGCCTCCTAGCCATACCAAACAACCACAGCAACAGGCAGCTTCTTGTCTTTCCTCCAAGCACAAAATATTTGCCCCAACATAAATATATAGCATTTAAGAGGTCCTAAATAGATGCTGTATAACCGCTGGCTCTTTTTCTCATTTAATGGATTCAGTAAGTTATAATTTTGGAAAGATAGTTCTGAAATTCTCAGATCTCTACATCATTTCAATATTTGAAGCATGGCAAGCTCGGGAACTGGTCCATGTCTACTTTATATAAACATTCAGTGTATGCTATAACCTTTGCTATTACATTTATTATGCTGGTCATACTTTCCTGATTATTTCTGCTGTGCGTATGAGAATGTCAAAGTGTGAGTGTACTGGGGGGAGAGCCACAGAAGGAGGTCATCTCACCATGCAGTGTGCACCTCTAATTTCAGGGGAATATGAAATTCAGACACTGTGTGGATTTTGGATATTTTCCACAAAACTTTCAGAAGAAAGCCGTGGCCTTTAATGATCACCAGCACCTATGTTCAATTGAGTGTGACTAGATGAAGCAAGAATTCAAACCAAGTCTCCTCAGTGAATTGTCTGCTGATTGAGATGTAGCTCAATGAGAGCAAAATGGTCCCATGAGAATGAATTTCTATTGAAAAAGCAAGTGGAAAAACCTGATTTGAGGCTAAGAAGTGTTTTCTGGACAGGTTGTGATGCAGGATTCTGATAAAGAGGGAAGGAAGAGTGATAACAAAATGCTTAGGTGTTTTTCTTTAGGAATAAAAATGGGCATCACTCATACAAAAAAGATAATACTCTTAATTTCTTGCCCTTTCTGTGGAAATACATTTCGTTTGATCTGCACACAGAACTCCTGGAAATTCTTATGAATCAGATGTTGCCTAGAGTTTTAGTATTTCTTTCTGTGCGATATTTCAGATTAACAACTGTCACCTTGTGCTGAATTAAAGACCAGTTCTCAGGTCACACGTTTAGCTGTGCTAACTGTTCTCGGCACCTTATTGCATTTAGAATCAGCAAGATTTCCCTCCATTTCTACCTTTCTGCTATTCTTATCCTATATTGGATAGTAAAAGACTAGAAAACAGCAGCGAATAAAAGAAAAACGAGAAATACAAGGAGAGTTTATTATAGAGCTCAGAAAAATTCCCCTAAGATGCAAGCTCTTTTGATGTAGAGACAGAATAAAATACTCTCTGCCTAAAACAGCATAATGCATTCAAGCCTTTTCAAACCACTCTGCCTCCTCACAGTCTGGGAAAGTGCCTCAGAAAAGGGTGACCTTTTGGGGTGAATGACAACCTGCTCTGAAGTTCCTTCCACCCAGGGAAAATACATGGAGTGTCTCAGGCAATGAATAACTTGTCCCTACGAGCCCTACAGTTTACATCTTGTATTATTAATCCAGGTTCCTTTTCTCATTTCAGCTGTTGTCTGCTGGAGCTGGTGAAACCTCGATGTAGGAGAGCTCACATCAGCCTTTTGGCAACGCTGCTGGTGAAACCCTCCGTACCTGATCACCAGCTTTCTTCAGCAACAGCTTTCCGCATGGATCGCTGTTCTTGATCCCCTTTTGAAGCACTGTTTTTCACATGGCATACCTGCTTGAACTGAAGTTCTGTGCTGGCCATGGTCACTCGTATGCACTGGGGTCTTCCAGAGAGGCAAGCACCTGCAATTCCTGACTGCACTTGTTTACTCCAACCAGGGAAGCCCTAGTTGCCAGCAGTAACTGGCAGTGAATTACCTGGCTTTTGAAAAATATGCTTCTAGAAAGTAATAAAATAATTGGGGATTGTGACAAAATATAGCAAACTGCCCTAGTTGTACTAAATTTATATTTTCGGGTGAGAAAATTCTTAGACCTGGTCATTTCATTCAGCTTCACCCCATATTGGAGGTGCTTAGGAGAGAGCCTGTTTGCCATGAGTGATGTCCGCAGTGATATTCCAACCAAAATATTATCAGCAATTTTGTAAATGAACTTATGATAATTTTTATAAGAAGTCTGACTCTTCAAACTCTTATTTCAATATGGATAAGTCTGTGTAAATATTTATTGGACTTTTATCTATCTTTCTTGTTTTGTATTGAGCATATTGTAAGTGTGTAACTGTCTGCCCTGAAGTCTGCAATAGATAAAATGTAGACAGAGCATAGGCAATGAGAACTGTTTGTCACAGCCTTATAGTCTTCAGGGACCTAATATAAATCAAGGTCTAACTCCTCCCAAAGGTCTAGTTATTTTTAAAGTATAGGTTTATTTTCCATTTGTATTCTGATAACGAGTCATATTTATTGTGGTCTTCCTAATCGTAGGTCTAAATCACAGGTGACTAGAATTGGAAATAAAAAGGCCCTGAAAAATATAATTCCTACATCATTACTCAAGCCATTTTTAATGAAAAAAAATGTGCGTTTCAATGAGACAATTAAAAAGGATGTAAATTAAGAAAAGGAAATTGAACATTCACAGTTCACTAACAGTATTTGCATGGGGGCTACCAACTTAAAGGTGATTAAAATGTTTTCACAAATTAAACTATAGCAGGAAAATTGCTCAGTTATTCATGTAGTTAATTACCTGGCTATACAGTAAGTGCTTTTCTTCTTATATTGCATCATTTAAAGGCTGGTGGCTACAGAAGTGGCATGTCATAGTTTTGGATTAAATCCAGTTTTAAATCATGGTTATACTGAACAGTGGACTCTAGTTGAAGCTGTATCAAGCACTTTAATTTGGGAAGTGTACTTTTGAAAAAGTAAATACCTAAATTGGAAATAGACAACCGATTGTCCGGGCCATCACCAAGGCTTCAGACAAAACCGTTAGGGCTTGGTACACAAAGCTAGTTATCCTTCCATGTTGGGTTTGTAATAGTATAAGCCCCGAAGCATAAGATTCAGTACCGCTCTACAAAGTTTAGCATTAATTTTGATAATGTTGTAAAGTTCTGTGAAAATTACTGTGAAGCCATTAAGTTACAATATTCAGTTGGTGGAAGGCCAGATTCTGCTTTCAGTTGTACTCAGCTCCACTTGCTCACGTACACTCTAGGGCAGGATCAGGTTCAAATCTCAGACATAAACCTACAAGCTTAATAAAGTTTGTTAATTCAAACTATATTATTTACCATGTTTACAGTTGTCCGCAGGCCATCACTCTAGCTTCTGAACATGGCAGTCCCATTTCTTCAGTTCACAGGGCTGAGATTCTGAGATGTTTCACCCTAAACTAATTTTAGTAGACAACTGGGAGAAAGAAAATGGGACTTTAATGGTTTTACTGTTATTTACAATAATGAAGTATGTTTGTTACATAATATGATTCAAAGCCTTCCTAGGAACGTCTGTCTTAATCTGTAACCTTCTACTTGTATTGCTACTTTATTTTTTTCTGATAGAGTAGGTTATTGCTATGGTATGAAACTTTTTAATACAAATTCCTGTTAAAACAGAAGGTGCAATGCTGGACAAGAAGCATTTCTAATATCTCAGCAAATCCCTATTGACTTTGTATAAGGAGTGCTGAATATGTTCCTCTTCCTCCATGCCAGCAGATTGAAGTGTTCTTCTAAACAAAAATAATGATTTTCAGATGCAAAAAAATATATTTTGCTGGGACTTATGCATGTTTATATACATAACAATTTATCCAATGGGTTGTTATTAATCATTACTAACTTCTTTAATATATGTATGAAAGATCTTGAATTTCTTCTGTGATGCAAATATTTATTTTAACCATGATGAGAGTTTACATAAAAGGAAAAAAAGGTAGTCAGTAAATCTGTTTAATTCTAAAAATTTAGAGAAGACTTTCTAAATCACAACTGGCAAAATGAAGCACATTACATTGCACGAATCTTCAATATGCATAAGTGGGATATAGTTAGATGCACAATATCTTTGTCTCACTTATATTTGGTTAAATAAATAAATGTATAGTATTAAATATGTAAACAGATTCAATAAAATACACTTTTTGTTAGCGTTCACAATTTTTGTTTGTTCTTGCAGGCAGTGTTAAGTTTCCTTTGGTACAGGTACCACAAACACAGAATGTTTTAAATCTCAAATGGACCAAACGCGTGGGTATAATTCCCAGAAGCATAAAATGTATTCAGTTGTAACATACAATCCCAGTTAAGATCTGCTTTGGAGGATTATGAAGACACGATACAATTATAACTTGGAAATATTTGTTCACATTTGTCAATATATTCTTAACCACCATGCTCATACCCGTTCCTTGCTCATTTTGACTGAATATTTATTCCTTTGGATTTCTCAAATGTACAGGACAACACATGCTGTGAATCAAGCTTTATCTGGCGTTGCTCCCAGCAAAGATCAAGCCTTAGTGTGAGCTTTGTATTAGGCCAAAACCTGAGCAGGAGTTGAGTCAACAGCCACAAGATTCATGTAAATATGTCAATTTACATGAATTTACATTCATGCATCCTTATTCCTAAAATTCTGTTGTTTATTCCTGCAATTTTCTTTTTCTCTTGCTCATTCTGCCCATTTTTCTCTGAATTTTTCCCTGAAAATTTCATTTTACTTTTAGTACTAATGTTTATAAAATGTTGCTATTTTTTACTAAATATTAGAGTGAAATTTATGAATTTATGCCAAATAGAATGTGACACAAATGAGAAAAGAAATCCCAAAAGTGATTTTTACCTATGTTAAACTAAAAAAGATTTGCCTGTGCCCAAAAAAGAAGAGTCCTTTGCTATCCATGACTTGCCCAAGTTATTTATGATCATTAAGCAGGATTCATGTATTGATTTTTATGCTAATTAGTTCCTGTTTCAGTTCTGCTAGAGAAGAGTGTTTCTATCAGGTGATTGTCGTGCTCTTCATGAAGGTACAATATCTATTGGAAGCATTTCACAGGAAGGTCACAGTGGAAGAAATTATAACTAAATTACTAGCGTTAGAGATAAGCTTCTGCTTTTCAGTTTTAGTCATCTCGCATATCTAAATCACAGTCTCCCCTAATTAATGTCTTAACCTTGTTACCCAAGGTTTACTGTTACTGAGGATGAGCTCTTCATGCTTTAAGCCTATAAATCCCTTACGGTGACAGAACGGAGTGCCATCCTCTAGGAGTATGTCAAGTGGAAGATACCAAAATGTCACTACTGAGCATCAGAAGATTGACGCATGACTTCAGTGTCTGTTCAGCTCCTTTTAATCCTGTTGGCTACACGTGTTAGTTAACAGAGATAGCTCAGGGGAAGTAGTACAGCATGGCGTGCATCCTTATGGGTAATCTGCCGGTCCTCCAAAGCGAGGTGCCTTTGCCTGCTCTGCCAGGAGGGAGCTGTTGTTACCTCACCTGAGCATTGCTGGAATGAGTTTTACACTGAAGAAGCCAAATTGTGTGATGGAGCATGTTAACAATTAAACAGTAAGGACCACCGTATGCCCCAGCACTGTGTAGTTTACTAGTTATGAATACAGCCATTTTTAAAGCTATACTCTGCCACTGATTTTGGAGGCAAGTATGTGATGGACGATTGCTTACATCAGTTGTAGCAGCTCCATGCTGTCTGCAGAAATTCAGCAAGAGTTAAGAGCCGTCACAGGGCAGCAGGACAAGTGGTCATCCATCCGCACATCAGCTTTTGCATGCGAGGGTTCCTGTGTGGGCTATGGATCAGACTGTTGTAGGCAGGTAAGTATCTTGCTAAAATCTACAGATTCTTAGTCAGGTTGCCCCCGTGTGAAGAGCTGAACCATATCACCTGCAGCTCAATGTACTTCATATTTTGCTTGATGTTGTGCCTCACAGGTGGGGAAATCTTGTCTTCCAGCTAGTAAAAATTCCTGAATGACAAGCTGAGGTGAATATGAGAAGCAGAATTCACTGTTTGGCCTGTCTTTATGGGTTATAATTTTAGCAAGTTGAGAATACATTAATGAACCAGTTTATCTGTCAAGAAGATACTGATGACACAACAGTTCAGTCCTGTGAGATACCATTCTCCCCCCCAACTTTTCACATGAATACTGGAGAATGTACAAAGTCCCTTCCAAATGGAGTGAGTTTTGGTTTCTTTCCTCCCCTGGCTCTTACCCCTTAGAAATTTGCGTCTCCTTATATACACCCCATTGATCTTAATAACTGTGAACAAAACTCAGAGAACAATTTAAACAGAAGGTGAAAGTGAATCATGTTTTTAATGAAGTTTGGTGTTGGAAAAAAATCTGGCTGTGGATGTTTTTTTATATAAGACAGTGGGTAGAAATGGGAAAAAGGTCTAGTGGGTTGGGAGGTCTCTGTTCTTCTAGTGCAAGTTTGTTCTCCATAACACATTTGTTAAGAATCTTCCTTGTTCTCTGTAGTCTGGAGTCTCAAGCGATAGGAATCAAAGACAGCTTTTGAAAGAGTATTCGACAACTTGATTTTTATAGATGTCAGGGAGGTTTTTCTAATATAGTTGCTAACTTTCTCCTGTCTTAATAGTATTTGGTTACAGTCCCTGCATCACCCTAAATTTTTTTTCCCACCGTATTATACATGCCCTTGATGCACATCTGCCTCTAGATACTCGCAGGCTCTTTCCTACTTATCATCAGCTATTACCAGAGACGCACAGCCAAGGTTTCTGTTTGCCATAGTAGCGACTCAGTACTCCGGGTACTCAGTCTTCCTTAACCTCATTTGGAAAAGATCATTTTTAAAGGTGAATGACCAGGTCAAGTTTCTTTATTCTTCCATCTTTGCTTTCATTACTAAAGGTGAAATGTGGTTGCCTTAAACATTGGCATCTGGTGACAGATTAGACATATTAAAGCATCCTGCCCGCCCTCCAGCCACCACTGCAGAACAGTGTGGGTCTTGTGTGCCCTATTCACCAACTCCATGTGAGTCATTGTCCCCTGAGGATGTATCAGAGAAGATTGGGCAACTTAATCATAATCAAAATGTCTAGACTGGACATGGACAAGTGAATTTAGACCATTAAGCAACATGATTAAAAATTGTCTCCTGAAGCATTGTTAAGGATAATGACCTAAAAGTATCCATTTAGAGCAATAGCTGATGATAACTAGGAAAGAGTCTGTGAGTATGCTAACATAGAGATGTAAAATTTGCTAGAGAAATGGAAAAAGGATTAAAATGTGGGAGTGCAGGCTGACTGGTGACTACACACACACACACACACACACACAATCCTACAGGCCAAATTTGAGTCTCCTTCCAAGAGCATAATAGACCTTTTAGAGATTTCTCTTATCCATCTGTGGATCGACCCACTTCATAATTACTATTAATAACAATCGTTAGAGTTTATTTGGCCAAGTTCAGGTAAAGACAGAGTATTTGGGGCAGTGTAGTGACTATTGATAATAGTATTGAAAACTAAATAAAATAAAAATACATGTGAAATAATTCTGTAATCTTGCAGGAAATCTTGTAAGACAACTAGGAATGAGGAAAACAGTATTCTGTAGCTCAATATTGAATTAAAAGCATGAGTTTTTCAAGTACAAGTATTCATGCTAAGTTACTTTATTGTATCGATTTTACCCCCTGCAGTAATTCTTTTGTTGTTCTACAAATCGTACCAAAAGACTAATTTGATATAAAATAGTGCTGACATGGAAAAAAATAAGAAAGGAAGACCTGCACTAGTGAATAATATAATAGGATCAACACTTTTTCCATTTTTTGCTGTGAATTTGACAGCTGTGTCTTTGTAAAAGCCAAACTAATAAGGTCAAAGGGAAACATCCATAAAAAGAAAACTGCTGGTCCAGCAATGTTTCATGGTGCTGACACAAACTATGAGGTAGCTCTTCAGCTTGCTTAGTGCATATAGCATTTTCTATTGATACTGATACTATTTTGTTACTTTTTTTTAGTTATACTGTTTTCCTCACATTTTAGCTGTGTTTTATTCTGATGGTACCCAACAATATGCTTTATATATGTAGGATAATTTCTGAATCTATGTTTTTCTCTTCCAAACCATTGTCTCTTTTGACTAAACCTTCCACTGCAGCAACTACTTCCTACTAGGTTTTTTTCTAAAACAGTTGACATAATAAGACCTATTTAGCCACTGAGAATCCCCAGCAACAATCTACCAAGAACAATAATAAAAATATTATTTATTATTTGTTTCAAGAGCTCTTAGTGTGTCCCTCCAAACATGAAAGGTAACAAATTCCCTGTACTGAATGAGTTTGCAGTAATGCTATTCAATTGATTTCTGGCAATAGCAACTTTACAATAAAATGGGATTGTAACTTAGGAACATGGGAAGTAAAATAACCACGGAGACAGCCTTGTACAATATTTTATTGTAAAAAAAAATTGTTTTAAAAAAAATTCATTAAATTAAAAAGCATCCTCTGCTTTCCTGAGGACTTGAACTTTGTTCTGTTTCTTTTTTCACAAAACATACAATAAAGCATCCTCTTGAATTTCCTTGATGATATATTGAGAAACTTATGCAAAGCCTATTAAAAATGTTGTTCCTAATGTTGAATAGCTGAATAGTCCTGATCTTGAGATAGGCACACACATTACAAAATAGAAATAAAGGTTTGCTTCCAGTGTTTTAGTTTGAGGATATGGGAAATATATAGCAGAATGTCTATAAAGGACCGCCAAAGATCATGCAGTAATTCTATACTGTTCCTTGAAAAACAGACTCAATGGCAGTTAAAAAAATCAGTAGGAATCACTTGTTCACATTGAAGCTGCTAGCCTCAAGGACATCACTTTTCAGACACTTGCGGACAGCTTCATTAGGAAATGAACAAGCAGCCAATTAGGGTGTCTGGTGTCCAAAGAGCAGTGCCTGTTAACACTGACAGCTTAAATGGATACAGGGGTAATTGCTAACTGTGTTTCTTTTTTCATCAGGGGGTATTAACCGGTAATACTGGCAGAGCAAAAACAGAGCTGTGGTTAAAGCAAAGCTTCTTAACATCCAGATCACATTCTTCGCACTGGGATGTGTGGGTAACTTTGAGCATGAGTTATGGAGCCGTTTTCTGAAAGTACAAAGAGGGGCTTTGTAAAGCTCATCAATACTTCTCCCTTTCATGGTCGTACAGAAAAGACTAAGGGGAGTACTGAAACTATTGCAAAAATTAGTCCGTTAAAAAAAAAGTTGCATTTTTTTTTTTATTTTCTCAGGCCTCCTTTTTTTTGTCTGAAAGACAAGATCAATCTATTTTAATGGAATCATGGAGGAATGGTAACAATACAATTCTCTGAAACTTCAGGGAAAAGGATCATGATAATTGGCTTAGCTGGATAGCCAAGGAAGTATTTCAAAAGGTGATCTTTTCTAATTAGTCACGTGTTCTATTTTTGTATTTATTTGAATTGAAGTCTTCTGTGAGTCCAGTCTGTAGATCTGCTGAAGCTTAAACTCTGCTGGAATAAGTTTTAGTCTGAAAAATTTTACAATCATAGAATCATAGAATCATTTAGGTTGGAAAAGACCTCTAAGATGATCAGGTCCAACCATTAGCCTAGCACCGCCAAGTCCACCACTAAACCATGTCCCTAACCACCACATCTACAGGTCTTTTAAATACCTCCCAGGATGGTGACTCAACCACTTCCCTGGGCAGCCTGTCCCAATCACTGACAACCCTTTCGGTGAAGAATTTTTTCCTAATATCCAATCTGAGGACTGGTGCACATAATAAATGCCTGGATAATCAGATACAGAGATGTGTCACTCCACAACGCTCCATAGGAACCTGCTTCTGGGTTATTAAAATGCGCAAGNCATTTAGGTTGGAAAAGACCTCTAAGATGATCAGGTCCAACCATTAGCCTAGCACCGCCAAGTCCACCACTAAACCATGTCCCTAACCACCACATCTACAGGTCTTTTAAATACCTCCCAGGATGGTGACTCAACCACTTCCCTGGGCAGCCTGTCCCAATCACTGACAACCCTTTCGGTGAAGAATTTTTTCCTAATATCCAATCTGAGGACTGGTGCACATAATAAATGCCTGGATAATCAGATACAGAGATGTGTCACTCCACAACGCTCCATAGGAACCTGCTTCTGGGTTATTAAAATGCGCAAGTTGCCTACAGGCTTTCTAGGGTAATATATGAGATCTTTATTGAGCACACAAGAATTAGAATCCAAGAAGTGAGTACTCTTTTTTTAATTAAAGTCCTCCGAATAAATACAATATAACTTCCACTCCAAATAAATAATTTTTTTTCTTATATTTTAATTAAATAAAATAAAACTCAGTTTTTTTCACTTTGCAGTCTGCATTTCACCAGAGAAGCATCAACTTTATAACAACTGAAAACAACAGTTATGCTTAAACATGTCTGTCATTCTGCCTTTCAAAGACAAGGCCTTGGATTATTATCTCCAAGCCCATAATCACCTCAAATTTTCTGGTTACCATCGTGTCTAAGCTCAGTAAATATCTGGTAGCGTGTTACATGAAAGCTTTCTCTTAGGACTAGACTATTGCCTGTGCAGGTGAGAAATTCTACTCATCTTCAAAATGGGCTAAGAATTTGCTTAGGGTTTAGCCAAACACCTGCACAATCATTTTCTGAAAACAAAGGTCAAATTTCCTCCTGATGACATTTGGACTGAGAAGGGGCAAAAAAATGAGAAGAGTTGACTCGAAGAACCTCATGGTCCTAATATTCATTCTATATAAAATGCACTCTTGTAAGGCTGGCTATACTTTGGGACGAACTCTTTACCTATAACATGAATGCCTGGAGTTTGTCAGCTGGAGACAGAAGAGAAGAGGGAGTTCTCTGGATCCGGTGCTGCAATATGTAGTCTGGTCTTCTCTCCTCTCAAATGCTTGCCTTTGTAAGTCTTTGTAACTTTGCATTTAGGAAACTCAAAACATACAAATATACTTTGCTTCTGCCTTAGGCTCTTGTGCTTCAACAATGATTCAAGGTAGCAGAGTAAGATAACCGCCCATCTTTAAAGCACTTCACCTCACTGGTTGTTGCAACCTTTAAAATCTGTTTTGGAAGGCTTGCTGCACTTGACTCAAAACTCTCAGCTTGCATCCCTGATTTGTT
>WAAD01032020.1:47955-71383 GCA_013389945.1 Fregata magnificens
ATCCCTGATTTGTTGCACAGGCCACTTTGTGTGGAGCTGACAAGGCAAGGATCTCCTAGTGACTGCTGTAAACCAAGTAGACTCATTGCCGGCAGCAAGGAGTAAGAGTTTACTGAGATGGGACTTCAATGAATGTAGATACCTTATGTACCTGATTTTAGTATGTGTGCACCGTTTACCACACTTGTATCTTGAATATGGTTATTATATAAATAAATATATATATTATACATTTAACATAAATCCGTATAGTATTTTCAAAAAAGCTTTTTAGAAGCAATATTAATTTTTTTCCCATGCAATTTTAGGTCTCTTTCTGATGGTTGTTTTCTTTTCAGCTGATACAACATTCCCCATGTTCCAGAAACATAACAAAGACTTAATATTGATAGTCACATTTTTATTGTTAGTACATGAGTTTTATAGCCTTTGGCCAAATTATCCCCTTGCTTATACTGAAGTCAAACTTTGGTCTTTAAATTTGTATGAACTAGATATGAAAACCCATATATGCCCGTTAGTGAATTTTTTCCTAATAGCAGAGTAATAGTTCATTTTCTCCCTAACGTGTTTGTGGGAGTTATTGTGGCCATTAGCATGGATCAGAAGAGCATACAGTGATATTCAACAGAAAAATGCAGAGGGTGTATTTCCAAATTTGTCTTCCAGAGTCCTGAGGTGGCTGTGCCCCAGCCACTCCCATTATATAATTTAGTGAAACAACATGGCACTGGTACTTGTAGCTTTTGGGAGACGAGTAACAGATGGCCTGAGAAGTATTCTGAAGAAGGGGGTGTATGCAACGGGACTCAAGCAATTTTTAAGCAATTTTTCAAAACCACAACATATTGTGGCTTATTTAAATGATAATGGGCAAAAATAGCAGTAAGTGGACATAACTGAACAGCTTTAGTGCAATGTCTCTGATGCACCTGGGGAGACGTGCTCAAAGCAGAATTGGAATTGTATCCTGGTTTAGCTGAACATCAGTGAAAAGAACCATTTTGAGGCTTTATTATGGCGAGTTGGACAGTGCATTCCAAAATATGCTTTTCAGCCACTTTAAATTTGATCTGATAATTATCTTTGATTTGAGGCGTCTCCTCTTTAGACCCACATTGTAAATCAGTTTGTAACTTTTGAAAAAGCACCATTTATGATGAATTATATTTATCATTAAGTCAATGTATTTTTTAATACATTTTCAGCTTTTCAATGTCTTTTTCAGCTTTGAGATCATTCTGAACTCTTACATGGTTAACACTTTCACTTGTATGTACATAATTCACATTGGTGCTAGGTTCTTTGCCATGAGCAAAACGCTTGGCTGAGAGACGATATTCTTAAAATAGAGATAGATATAAAATCCACATACAATGTAATAATTTCTTTAAAATTAGTGATGACACAAGGAGAGAAATGCAGAAAAATATCGTATGTAAATAGCAAATGTTTGTACTGTTATTAGAACTGGAAAAGCTTATTCATGTCAGGAGTGAAATTGTGGCCTCTCTGAAGTGTCTGGAGTTCCTGCCACCAGCTTCAAGCGATCAGGTATTCACGTCAGAAGTAAGGAGCTAAGGGATTAAAAACATCACAAGTTCCTAACGGAGTCACTTCCAAAGCTGCTTTTGAAAATCCTGCTCTTCTTCATGATGACAGTTGCATAACAGCTATGCACTCAAGCATATTTTTCATAAAACAATAACCATTCTGAACTCCTTAACTTGCCATGTGTTCATTAAAAAGAATAAGCTGCTTACAGTATTGTATAAGGTCATCCTTGAATAAAAAAAATTATGGGTTTCAAAGAAAGCTCTAACTGTCTGTGACTCCAGCCAAAAGACACAACTATCATCAGCTAATTCACACTTGCCATGGGTGAAGTTTGGGCTTCCTAACTGCAGCAGACAGGATACATGAGCTAAAAGCAAACCTGTGCATGACACAGGGTACAAGCCTGTGGTAGATCTCAGGTGTGTTACTGCTGCCTGACAAGGTCCCATCTGTCAGCTGAGCTCCAGGAACAGCTAGCACATATCTTCTTAGCCTATCTCAGCTGCAGAGTGAAACAAGCTATCTGAAATTCAAGTTAAGGAAGTCTCTGCTGATGTATTTTACTTCCCAGTTTGAAGGCTAGGGGAGAAGCTCAGAGGACATAGACTGATATTCCCACCCAGCTTGGGGGCACTAGCCGTTCCTCATGCCAGTGGACCATTCTGGCAGTCTTCTGTTAACGTAAAAAAACATAGAGAGTATTCTTTTTGTACGAAACCTATTCCCTTAGATTTGCCTTCCACAAGAGAATCCCAGTCTTTCTAGCCAAATAACTAAAGTAGTAGTCCACAGAAATTTGCCCATTACACTTAGAAAACCATTTAAACATCGTGGTAATGAATTGGTTTCTTGCTAAACTGTTAGAGGTGTTATATAGGATCCTGGTTGTATTATCATGCAACTATCTCATGCAGGTCTGCCTGGGAACAAAAAGGGAATTCAGAAGAGATATTTGCTCTTAATTTCCTGCCTTTTCTGCTACTGAAGACTCAGTTTTAGAATTAAAAGACTACACCTTTGTGCATATGTCGTGGTTTAACCCCAGCCAGCAACTCAGCACCACACAGCTGCTCGCTCACTCCGCCCCGCAGTGGGATGGGAGAGAGAATAAGAAGAGTAAAAATGAAAAAAACCTTGTAGGTTGAGATAAGAACACTTTAATAATTGACATTAAAAAAAAGTAACAATAATAATAGTAATGATAAAAGAACATACAAAGCAAGTGATGCACGATGCAATTGCTCACCACCCCTGGACCGATGCCAGCCAGTCCCCGAGCAGTAGCCCCCTGGCCAGCTTTCCCCTAGTTTATATACTGAGCATGATGTCATATGGTATGGAATATCCCCTTGGCCAGCTGGGGTCAGCTGTCCTGGCTGTGCCCCCTCCCAGCTTCTTGTGCACCTCCAGCCTTCTCAGTCAGTAAAGTATGAGAAGCTGAAAAGTCCTCGACTAGTGTAAACACTACTTTGCAACAACTAAAACATCAGTGTGTTATCAACATTATTCTCATACTAAATCCAAAATACAGCACTATACCAGCTACTAGGAAGAAAATCAACTCTGTCCCAGCAGAAACCAAGACAGCATAATATGTTGTCATTCTATTATGACAACTCATGAGCTTACTGTTCTTTGATGACTTTGATGATTTTATGTAACACATACAAACAATACCACTGTGTTTCTGAACGCTTAGTGGCTTATTTATTGGCACTTCCCTTTAGTACTACACAAACTAAAGCGACAGATTTTTCTCTGAGAAATCATCCATCATTGCCTTGAACACGTCAAGATGAGTAAGGCTGTGCCATGCTCATCTACAATGGCATTCACATCTTTAAAGCCAAAACTTTCATAAAGATATTAGGTCTGTTGGAGGTAGATAAATTTGATCAGGTTCTTTGAAACAGTTAAAATTACTTCTTACTTAAATATCTAAACTCTGGAAACACAATTGCTATAATTTCTAAAAGCTCCTAAAGAAAGAAAAGTTGAATACTTTACCTGTTACTTTCTTTTAGAATGGCATAAATAAACATCAATTTTCCTTACTGTGAAAAAAGAATAGGGAAAATATGCCTTTTAAGCGGCTTCTTAGTCTTTGAACTTTACACCATATTCATTTTCATATATATATGTTAAATCTAAAGATTTAATGTAGCAAATCACAATTCTGAGGAAGAGAAAGAAGAGGCATAGGTGATAAAATTTATCATAGATGATAAAATATACTAAAAATAACGTAATTATTCATTGAGGATGTTTGGGCATGGAGTCAGCATGTAGGGTGTGTGGCCCCTATAACAGTGTTGGGCATGCAGTCCCCTGTCTCATTACTGCGTGATCAGCGCGCCAGCTGATGCTGCTGGGGGGGACTAGAGTCCCCTTCACCCTTCTGCCTCTCCCATGACAAAATCTGTTCACAAGCTGAATATGCATGCACTGGGTAGATTTGCCTTGCTCGTGTGAGAACTCAGTTCAGACTCCTAGACTGAAGTTTTGGTTATGCCGCCTGCAGTATCCGCGTATACTCTGAATCAAACAAAGCAGGCATGGAGTACGTGGCTGACTTAGATTTCCAGTGGGTATCAGCATTCATAAACAGCACCCATCTTGCTTTTTATATAACCTGTATATTAAGAGAGAATCTAAGCTGGAAAGCTGGAAAGCAGGTGACCTTATTCGGTAAAAGACGTACAGCCAAGAACCTGAAACAATTGCTCTTGGGCTTCAAAACCATAAACAGCTTTCTGGGAGCAACAGCAGCTGGCCATGCCTGGGGTCATGCCAGGCAGGAAGAGCCATTCCTGGGGAAGGGATGAGGAGAAGCTACCAGCAGATCAATCTCTGTTCTAGACTGTGCCTTCATTTCTGTCTGTACTACGAAAAAATGATCCCAGATTACTGTGAGCACACTAGATATGGCTCTCTAATTATAATTTTATTGCATCTAATTGCCATGTTGCATTTCATTGCATAAAAGTCTGCCTGTTCCTCTGACAGACGCGAATTCATTCAGCTTGAAAACCTTTGAGAGCTTGAGGTGTGTAAATTCATGGCAGGCATTGCTCTTGCTCCAGATGGCTGCAGCTTTAGGCTTGTAGCATTTTTTTTTTAGGAGTACTTTTTCGAGTTCTTCGGTCATGCTTCCACTTTTTTGAGAACACATGCTAATAAGGAGCAATGATATCAGATAGCGAGCAGAGCCCTGTAGTCCCCCCCAACCCCAGAACACCTCATCTTCTGTTATTTATTTGCAAATAAAAGACTGGAATGGGAGAACCCGGCAGGATAAAGATGAATTTGGAAAAATGCAAATAGGATAAATGGAACTTAAAAATACAGCATATGGGCAGACAGGAGAGAAATGAAAGTGCTACAGGAAAGGTAGCATTTTAGTTTATTTTCTTGTAGTTTGCACTACAGATGCCATTTTTTCTGTGGGAATAAAGTAAACAAATTACAAATACCATCATGATTTTCTGAAATTGGAATTCAAAGATAATTGTATGATTATTTACATTACTGTGTTTATAAATACAGATAATAGAAATAGTTATCATATTTACAGGTCTGTCTTAACATAATATCTAAAAGCCTCAACCTTTAATATGTTGTAGTTGCAACATTCCTGTCAAGTTTAAAAATGTGATTTTGCCCATGTAACAAATAAGAAACTGAGGCAGAGAAAGAAGGAGCCCTACAGAAGGACAAAAATGTTGTGAATTACAGGTGCAACACTAACGTTGGTAGAGAATGGATTCTGTAGACTCTTACGAGGGCAAGACTATAAGGTAAAGGAAGGGGTTTTTATAGAGTGTCTGGAGGCAACAGGTCATATATTTTGAATGCAAGATTTTGAGAAAGCAATTGCTTTGTTAGACTGCTTAAAGATTCTGACATTCTGACTTAAGGGAATTTATCCCATTTATCAACTGTATATTCCTGCTATTTTTGTCTCTCCTCTTTTGAGCTACACTAGCAAAAGCCCCAATTCTGACCCTGCATTTACTGGCTCCAGGTAGTTTTGGTGCTCCTTGTAATGTTTTTTGCTATTTAGAGTGATGGAATTTGGCTTGCTTTCTTACCTTATGCTTTTCCTCTTTACCTGTATGAACTGTGTTAGCTCTTCTGTACGTATCCACAAAAGAAGCCTTTAAATTGTTTAAGATAAGGCAGAAGATCCTTAGCTAGTCTGAATTATTGTCGCTCAGCTGATTTCATCTCCCTGCTCCATCTCATCTACCTGCCTGGGGAGTGTTTCCTTTTTGTCTGTTGAATTTTGTTTAGAGATACATGTTTTACTTAAGCTTTTCAGGCAAAAAAAATTACATATGACATTAATAGTTAGTTAAACATTTATTATTAATATATTTTAATGAGTTAAAATCATATAAATAGATTAGATAATTATACAGATAAAAACTGAAGTAGAGATAGAATAAACAACATTTCTGCAAACAAGGAAGACTTGTAGTAAATTTAATAGCTGAACCCCATTTTCTTTATAAGTTTGAAATAAAAGATTTGTATCTTAGTTAGCAGGAATGGCTTCTGTAATGACAGAAGTAGTGAGAGATTTCTTGACTCTAATTTCTCATGGAAATGCAGAATCATTTAGGTTGGAAGGGAGCTCTTGAGATCATCTAGTCCAACGCCCCTGCTCAAGCAAGGTCAGCCAGAGCAGGTTTCCAGGATTGTGTCCAACTGGGTTTTGAATATCTCTATGGATGGAGACTCCACAACCTCTCTGGGCAACCTGTTTCAGTGTTTGCTCCCCCCACGCCCAGTAAAAAAGTGTTTTCTTATTTTCAGATGACATTTCATGTGTTTTAATTTGTGCCTATTGCCTCTTGTCCTGTCACCAGGCATTACTGAGAAGAGTCTGGCTCCCTTTTCTTCATTTTCTCTCATCAGGTACTTATACACATTGATGAGATCCCCCTGAGCCTTCCCTTCTCCAGGCTGAACAGTCCCAGCACTCTCAGCATTTCCTCATTTGAGAGATGCTCCAGTCTCTTAATCACCTTTGCAGCCCTGTGCTGGACTCACCCAAATAATAAGTCCATGTCTTGCTTGCACTGAGGAGCCCAGAACTGGACCCAGCACTTCAGATGTGGCCTCACCAGTGCTGAGCAGAGAGGAAGGATCACCTGCTTCCACATACTGGCAATGCTCTTCCTTATGCAGCCCGGGATACTGTTGCCCTATTTTCGCTTCAATGGTGCGTTCCTGGCTCACGGTCAGCTTGTTGTCCCCCCTAAGGCCCTTCTCTGCAAAGCTACCTTCCAGCAGGTCAGCCCCCAGCATATACTGGTGCTTGGGTTATTCCTCCCCAGGTGCAGGACTTTGCACTTCCCTTCATTGAACTGCATGAGGTTCCTGTCAGCCATTCTCCAGCTTGTCCAGGTTCACTGAAAGGCGGCAGAACTATCTGGTATATCAGCTACTCCTCCCTGTTTTGTATCATCTGTGAACTTGCTGAGGATACACTCTGTCCCATTGTCCAGGTCATTAATGAACATGTTGAACAGTTTTGGGCCCAGTAGTAAGTCCTGGAATACAGCACTCATGACTTGCCTCCAACAGGACCTTGTGCCACTGATCACATGGGAGACACTGTCAAAGGCCTTACTAAAGCCGAGGGAAAAAACACCCATGGCTCTCCCATCATCCACCAGTGTAGTCCCCTCATTGTAGAAGGCTATATCAGGCTGGTCAAGCATGATTCCCCCTTCCTGAATCCATGCTGACTATTCCCAATCACTTTCTCATCCTTCATGTGTTTGGAAATACTTTCCAAGAGGATTTTTAGCAATAAAAGTGGAGTTAACAAGGTAGATCTTAACTGTGTTATTCCCTTCTGCATATTTCACAAATAAAGTCAAAAGGTCAGAAATTGTGAGTGTGTTTCTAGGAAAGGGTGCGTTTTCCCTTATCAAAACTTGTCAGACAATAATAATTAATTTTTCCAGTGCTCTGTAGTTTGTTGAGATATTACCAAACAATGACTATAACAACAACATGGGCAGCCATAAGAAGGAACAGAAAAATACAGAAACTTTTCAACTGGTGTTTCAGTATTCATTTAAAAATGCCATTATTGAAATTAAGCAATACAAATATCTCAAATAGCTGTGCTCTGTAGAGCCATTACTTTGGACATTTTTTAGTTTTGGGGCAATCTGTCAGGTATGACCACTGCTCCCTCAGCAAATGTATATGGTTATAGTTCATAACAACTTGAAAAGCAAAGAGGGTAATTGATGTGGCTGATTGTCACAGAGCTCATGTTATGCACTTGACTGGGGTGCCTAAATTAGGATTTGCTCTAGCCTCTGTGTCTAGAGAGAAAAGAGAGAAAAATAAGCACCTTCACAGGGTATTTTTGATCCTAGGCAAACTCTGTCACTTCCTTTGCTGCCTTTCGCTCGGCAGATGATAGGGGCCATCAACAGTCTCCAAACTGAGGTGAAGTTGCCAAGAGCCTAGAAGTGGGAGGGACAAATTAAAGCCTCTGTGATAATGAGAGGTGTTAATGCTAAACACGTGTAAGGCTTCAGTCACGCCATTGCCACGCACCATTGCCTCACGTGCCTATGAACGTGGTCAGAGGTTGTCACGTATTATTGCTGGCTTGATGGGAGACCTGCATGAAACCTGATCGACTTCAGTGCATCTCCACATAAGCCCGCAGCAGAGCTGATTGCAGAATGAAAGGGGAAGGGGACTCAAACTTTACAGGTGGAAAGCAGCATTAGTTAGGGCCCTTGAGAATAATGTGGTGCCTGCTTCTCTTGTGACTGCTGAATTGAGAAAGAGCATATATCAGGGTGTTCAATAATGGTGTGAAAAATGAAATGACTTTTTAGAAATAGAGCACACAATGCATTCTGTAAAAGAAGCCTTACTTTCTACCTATCAAGCTGATCATTGGGTATCCATTTGCAACGGAAAAATTAACCTTCAGTCTCTTCTATTTTGTCACAGTCCAAGAGGGACCATTTCCTGCCTCTGCAATAGAATTTGCTTATTAGCATCTCCAAGAGTTTTGATAGTATATACCAGGGGGAACCAAGCCCCAAGCCTTCAAACATCACACTTCTCCTTTGAATATGCAATATGCTTTAATTTCTTTGTCAATGACCTGGGAATTGATTCTATCCTCAAATTTAGGCAAGAAGGTTTTCTAGGTTTTATGTTTTGTGATAAACGCTGAGGCAGATATAGATTGTGGTGGTGTCCTTTCCTGTTCACATGAAGAACAGGTATTTGTTTTTGAGATGTCTGAGTTTTATAATATACTGTACATGACTGGCAGGTACATTACAAAAATAGGTCAACAAAAGATTTATGTCATATGCATATATATTGGTCACTCACTAGTTTTCACTAGATAGATAGTTGAATAAATGAATTTGCTGACAGGGAAATCCACTGACACCATCAAATTCCTCAGGAAGGAATGTAACTCAGCCTGTTCTGTAGGCATGTTGCTGGATAATACGAGAGAAATAGTGGTGTTGGCTCAGACAACGCAATAAAACTTTGTCTTTCTCTATGCTTACTGATCCTGTAGCTCAGTTTCACCCCTACAAACTTTAGATATCTAATGAAGATGCTTAAGTTGAGAGACAAATTATCCTCTGCTCCCTCTGTAGACTATGGTGATGCAGAGAGACCCTCAAGGAGTGACTCCTACAGGGGCAGGTGCTCTGTGTTCTCTTTCAATGACAGAGAGAGTCTGGGTAGCTACACTCAGCTCAAGACACCTAATTAGTTGTGGGTTGAAAATTATTAGCTAAATGCTGATGGGTTAATAGGTTGACTAATTTAAATTTACAGGCCTTAAATTCTTTCCTGTGCCATATCATAACTTTAGTAGGAGGGGTGCCCCTGTGCATGAATGGCTTCCTGGTTAGGGCTGAGGACCCTAGCAGCAAGCTTCAGCCCTTTTGGCTTAATTCAGATTTCTTGCTTTTTCTGTGAATTCTTTAACCACTGAACACAAAGCAGTGAGGTAGGTGAATAGAGCTGTTTCATTTATATTTTGTCTTGCTTGCTTTATTTTACTTTTTCTTAATAAGGAATACTGTTATACACTTTAATTAAAAAATGTGTGTTGACAAGCCTGATCTCAGGGGGGCCGGCTCTACATCCTATAAATCAGTGTCTAAACCTGGGAAAGGGTAAGATTTCAGATACACCTGTCTTTCTAGCATCTCTCACTGGCCAGTTTAGACAGTTTCCTCCTAAAAATTTGTGGGCTATAGGAAATGAACTGTAAATCCACGTTTGAGTGAAAAACAGAAAAAAAAACCCCCACCAACTTAAAAAGCACCCTATGTGGAGTTCATGCCCAGGGCTGTAGACTGCCTTCTGGAAGTGTGGCAATGATGGGAGAGCAGTTCTGAGCCGATTGTTCTCACCTCAGCCTCTTTGAGCAGCTGCGGATATTGGCAAAAGGACAGGTGTAGCAGGTCGGATTCTGTGTATCTGCAGAACATGGTCTTGGTTTCAAATCAAAGAAATTATTCTGGATGTTCTGGATTTCTCTAGAAAGGATCCTAACCCCTTCCTACAGGACTTATGTATCCAAAGTAAAAGGCTTAGTCATGCCAAATATGTTATCTGATACCAAATCAAAGAGAAATACCAATGCAGAGAGTTTGATGGGGGCTTAATAGTGCACAACACAGAACTCTGGTTTTCAAAGTGAAGGGAAAAAAAAAGGGGCTTAGTCATCCCCAAATCTCAGTGCTGCTGTTCAAATTAATATGCTGTTCAAATCACTGCCTCTGTGCCCTTTCTTATAATTACCTAGGTTTATGTTGGATAAAGTTTCTGGAAACAAAATCACTGTAATCTGTGGCTTTTTTAAATCAAATTTTGCAGCTGTTAGGGTGCCTAAAGTTACTGTTTCTAAGGGCAACCTGTTCTCTCTTCACTTTTTTTTATCCCTCTCTTCACAATTGTTTAGCCATAAATGTGGGTGGGGGGAGAACCCTGTTTAAGCTTGCTTCTCCAATCTACTGCTTTGAATTTTTAATGATGACAGCTAAATAATAAACGCTCCCCAAAGGTAACAAATTCACAGTAACATTCTGATGGCTCCTCTGTAGTCTGCTATAGAAACAAACATCTGTGAAAGATGATTTCCTTTAATGCTGCCTGATGAAGATGACCTTTAGAGTTATCACAAAAGCGAAGCTTTAACCACCTGCTGAAGAATAAAAGGCAGATATGTACACAGTAAATGTTTTAACTACGCAGGGAAAAAATAAAAAAAAATGCTTTAGGTAAGTCTTCAAACAATATGATAGTTGGAAATTGGACACTAGAAACTTCTTCAAAGTTAACTTGTTGCGTTTTATATTCATATTCAGTAGGTAATAACACAAAGGAATACCTCAAAAAATACCAAATACACTGAGTTTTCAACAGGCACACACAGTGTTTCATCTGCAAATTGAGAAAAGAACAATATTAAAGAAAACTTTATTAAATAGTAAAGAAAAAGTTAATAAGACTTTGGTAAGCTGTGCAAAGTAATGACTGCAGTATAGACAAAATGAATCTGTGCTAGGGTAGCCTCAAGGCAGCAGCTGGGAGTACACTAGGTGGTGGTGATGGTGATTTGGGCTGATGCAAACTAGCAAATGTCTTCTGAAAAATTTTCTAGGTTAAGTCAGAACAGGAAGCCACGTTTACAGAAGACTTCCATAAAATATGGTACAAAATAGAGTTTGGCATTCCTAATATTTGGAACAGTGGTTTACTAAGCTTTGAGTCTATATCAATATCAGTTTTTCAAGGGGAAAAAATAAAAATATTTCATTTTAAGGATGTTATCACATTTTCTACTAAAACCCAGTTGTATTTAGACACAGGTAATATTATGCAGACATATGAACATAATTCCATGTTATATAAATATCCACCTAAAATGCAGTACAACTCTGTCATAATGGAATAATTCATTTTATTGTGAAATTTAATTATATTTTTCTACTGAATTACACTTTTAATCATTTTTCATCTTTGATTTCTGAAATATTGGACTTCTCCCTGCAAATCCAGTTCTCAAACCAGCTGCAGTCAGAACTCATGTTTTTTTGTTCAGTGAAAAAGTTTGTACCTCTAGAAAGGCATTTCTCCCAATACTAGCTGGGGTCATTGATTAATTTTGCCTTGAAAATATAATGAACCGTAAGTAAAGTCTCAAAAGATACCACATGCTAAACCACCAGCATTTTTGAGCAACTTCTTCTTTCATGATCATGCTTATGTTGTCAGAAATGATGGGGTCACAGCACATGGCTCAATGGATATCTTTGCTTCTTGTTATTTTTTTCTCCTCTTTATTTCCCATTCAGCTGGGACTGATTCCCTAGTGAACATGTAATAATCTCTAGAGTTTCTGTACTTTCCCCACCACCTCCCCTATTGGCATAAAGATTTGGCCTTCACAAAATAATCTCTATACTTAGGCACTGGACTGTTGACAAAACAGTATGTGGGGAGGATGGCCATAATTGTCAAGAATAAAAATTACATAATAAATCTAAAGGCATGAAAATATATCTTTATTTTTCCCAGACATTGATTGAGTGACTGGAAAAAAAAATAAAATTGATTTTTTTTTTTCCAGAGAAAAGCAATTATAAAAGCTGGTTAACTGCTAACCACAGTTTTTAATAAACCTTAAATATCCAGACAGAAGATAAAGCATTAAAGTCAGCCTTTAATTATAGAAGCTGAGCATTTCTGGTAGGAGTTCATGAAAAGTATAATCTCTGTACATATGGTGTGCATTAATTTCTTTTAATTTTCCAGATATGCTGTAAGATTTTGAGAATCATTTACTTCGAATAATTTAGGTAGATTAATTTTAGTGGGGTTTTTGTAGGGGTTTTTGTGGGCTTTTTCCTACCTCATTATACAAGCTGAGTTTGGAATGATCTTTTCTGCAGTTTTACTGGTATGATTTTCTGCTGGTTTACAGTTCCTTGAGAAATGTTCTTCCAGAAGAGTTCACAGATACAATTTTTCTGATGTGTATGCAGCCCATTTAGATCTTGGCTTTGCAGTGGCTAGGTGTTACAAGATCACCTACCTTCTCACATAAGCTGTTCTGAGCTAAGTTTTGAGAAAATATTTCTGGATTTGCATGGACCCATTCTCAGAATAACAAATAATTTCCCCTTTTTCCAAAGTTTTGAGAAGTGACTACTTGTACAGTGTCTTGAATTTCAGCTTGAGCTACTCTGGAAACGGTCTGGGTAGGTAAATAAGAGAAAATAAGTTCCTTTTCAAGTACCTAAAATGGAATCATTTAAGATCACTGGTTCTATAGATACTAGTTAGTCCTAGGCTAACGCTACTCTTTGCTTATGGGAAACTTGTGCTTGTGAGAGGAATTAATCTGATGCTAGGATGACATGTATTAGTTTGAGTTAGCAGAAACCAAGAGTTGCAGCCAATGTCACAGAACTTTTAGAAAGAAGGCAAAAATGCCATGTGGAGCATACTATGTGGCAAATAGTTCAAGCACACTCTCAGCATCCACCTTACTCATATAACTGACAAAATTCAATTATCAGTTCTCAGAGGCAAGAATGTGTGAAGTATCTTCTTTAGGGATCAATGTAAATTTTAATGAAGGATTACATTTGGGACTTAAAAAACAACATAAAGCTCTCTCTGTTGGTCTATGGTGCGAAAAACCATGAGGATTGAAATATTGATGATTCAAGGATTTGAGGGTTTAAGCAGTTTCTGTATGGTGAGATTGTTTTATAAGACCTTCATTAAAATTTTGTTTGAGCAGTTAAGGAGAGAAATAGCATTGCTAAACCCCTTTTCTTGTAGTTAGACTATTAGATTATGATCCACTTATATTCTAATTGAAGCTTTTAACCTGTTTCAGTCTGGGACATAGGCCCATATCCACAAAGCCGCTTGAGAACCTAATTCTTATTTGAAGACCTAATTGTCACTGATTTTGAGAGAATGTACTCACCAGAATGGGAGTTAAGTGCCTAAATACCTTTGAATAGCTGAGCTGTAGTGCTTTTCTTTGGAGCTGTAGTCTATACAGGTACTTATGTTGTGATTTTTTGGGAGACACAGCAACACCCTTCTAACCTTTCCTATTCAAACAATACATATCTGCAAATTACACTCTGCCAAGGCTAAACAGAAAGGCTTTTATCATGTATTGGTTTTGTCTACATTGCTGCAGAAATACAAAAGCTAGAAATTCACGTAAGGAAAGATAACACTTTACCAGTCTATTTCTGCAATATAGTTTGACTTTGTAGTCATTAATGCTCTCTTCATGAAATGTTGATGCCAGCATTAACAGCCAAATTAAGCTCTTCTGAATAACCAGGGGAATTTTCTTAGTTGGAAGTGCAATATTCAGCCAGCAGAACCACCTGATTACTCCATATTTTTATGTTTATGTAGCTATACTCACTTCCATGTAATTGGGCTGCTACTATTAAGCAGAAACCATTCAGACTTTATTAAATGTATTTGTAAAACTCATTTTCTTTAAATATGTGACATCTGCATTTCTGTCTGCTGGGTTCTGCCTTCCTACCTGAAACAATCAAAACTAGACACATTATACATCTGCCATCTTTCATAATCTAAACTGCCTCAAGTAGGAACAATGCATTTATATTTTATAATGAAAAGAAAGCCTCTGAATGCCAACTAGTAGACACAAAAGATTATCTTCCTATTTGCCAGGCTTGGATTGTCAGACATTAAATTTTTTAACAGCCACTTCTGATGAATTATTGATGTTCTCGCTATTTAGAAAATGGATCACATCACTAGAGTAATTAGCACCCTGCCACTTCTGCCTATCATATTTAATGTGTCATGAGAGAAGGCTGTGTTGAACTATTTCATTTTAAATGAATGACTAGCTTTGTTTCTCATCCATTGCCCTGTTGCATATTATCATCTAGCACATGCAGATGGTATTCCGCAGGGTTAGGATCCAACATGCGTATGTGGCTTCCTTTTAGTATATGTGTACGTGTTTCTTGTAGGAATTTAATGATGTAGATTTTTCTTCTGAGGATTACTATGCCAAGCAAAGATTTGAACTGGTGTTTTTTACACACCAACAGAACCTGTTGACCATAGTGAAACACTTTCTCCACAAAATATGCAGTTTTATCAGGTTTGAAAAAGAATCCTAAAGTCTGTCATGTGACAATTCATATGAAGGTTGTAGTAGAAAATACTTCCTAACTGACTTGTGATGTCATTGAATATTGTTAGCTCAATATTTGTTTGAGGTTATCACAATACATGGTTTTCTTTTATCTAAATTATTAGAAACCTATAAAAGCACTGAGAAATTTAGTAGACATTAGCCATGGTGTGCATTGTCCATATATGTTGGCTTGAGTGATGTAGAATTTAATTTTTACATATAAAACATATAGAATGGATGCCTTCTGAAACTGTTAAGCTGCAGTAAAGGTAGTAAGTGAAGTGTATTCAGATTCATATAGCCAAGCATTATCCCCTCTATGTAAGATACCTCACTTCAGAAGGTCTAAGTATTTAGGAATAATGTTGGTTAGCAGATTTTTATACTTTCAAATGAATAAAATAGAGTTCTGTTTTGAAGCTTGTATCCAACAAATATCACTTCTTGAAATAAAAAATGTCTACAGATTCAGATGAAAGCACTTTAAAAACAAACAAACAAAACCAAACTGGGCCTTCAGCATAAATACATGCCATGGAAATCTCATCAGAATAAAAGTTACTTGCTATAATTTGCTGTCCTCTTACAAAATTAAGATGCAACAGTGGTAGTTTTACTTTATTCTTGATTTATATACATGTATGCATTTTGGAATTTGTCATGTCTTAGTCATCGATTTCTTCCTAAGAGCCTGCTAGAAATGACTGAAAACACAGAGGTAAATGTATATCAGCAAAGTAATTTTTATCAGACCAGTAATTTATAAAGTTAATGCATGTTATTTAGAAATACAAATTTTAAAAGATATCTGCTACTGCATATTTGCCTAGGTTATTGTGCACTTAACTGAGCACTCAATTATTCTTTGCATTTAAATGATGTCAATACCTGATACTTAGGAAAGCAGAAATATTAATAGACGTACTTAAGAAAATAGGAAAGTGGAAAGAAATATCACATGCAGTTCATGGTCATAAAGGTTTTAAAAAAAATAATCAATAATTGTGTACCTAAATAAAAGATTGCAGAAACAGAAACTGACCTCACTCTGGACACATGTATTTAAATGGACAAGGGCCTTGAGCAGCATAATTAGATGCTTAACTGGACACGCTAGTCTTTGAACTTGAATGTGTGACTATGATAGGCAGTATTGAAAGGTAACCGGCTCTGTTTCAAAAAGTGCTTTGTTTTCTGGTTTCAGACTCTTTAAATTATTGAAGAATATAGATTATGTAACAAGGACAAGAGTGGCAAAAATTCACAACCTGATGCAAACAAAAATCTATTCAACAGAATAAATAAAACAAAAGCTTAAAAATGGATGATATAGAACAAAAATAAGCGATAATGAACAGGATAAACCTAATGACCGCCAGACACATTTTAAGATAATTTATTCTTAGTGGTAGACACATGTTTAAATTGTGTCCTGCAATTGGAAAATGAAATTGTTTCCTTATTTCCAAGCTAGAGTAGACTTTGCTCAAAGAAGTGATAGATGCTAAAGAAATGGAAGCTCCCCCCTTGACATCTAGCATGTTTGGGGTGGAAGAGCTGCCCAGCAACTTCTGCGATTGCCTGGCAGATGTGGTAGGTGCTGGAGCACCTGTAGAGCCTCCAAATTGAGTGCATTAAGCCTTAGGATATACTTAATGCATTAGTGGAGGATGTACTGCTCTTCATCTCTCAGCTTGACTTTATTATACTGTCAAGCTGCCTCCGCACTTCTGGGGAAGCCACGGCTGTGTAACAAGTGAAGCGCACAGAAAGCTGGCAGAGGTGGTTGTCTCTGCGCTACCTGCTGTTGCAGTGGAATATTGATAGCTTTGTTTCTGCAGGTCAGCACTGGGATCCACTTACATATGTGAAGGGTCTGCCAAATCTTTTTGTACATCCAAGCCGTCCTGATTTCCTAGCTAGACCTATATCTCTGCAGAGTGCTTTACAAATGTTAGCTGGTGTATCGTCTCCTATTTAGTGCTGCAGAAATACATTGTACGTGATTGTCTCTACCTGAAAGTATGTTAATTTGTGGTTACTTCTTATTTTGATTGGTAATAGGGGCAAAGGGAGATACTTGGTACTGTTTACTGTATACAAGCTACAACAAAATTAGTAAATATGTGTTAATGACTAAGGCAGCACTGAGCACACTGCAAATATGAGCATACTGCAAATATGAGCACACAACTTACCCACTCTTTTTTGCTGCTGTTTGTTAGGCTGAGCTTTTTGCTGGACATCAGAGAGCTGAATACAGTGCTGTTAGAAAGGAGACGTGTGTCCCTGCCAGACCGCTCAGCTTACCTTAATGCTGATGTAGGAGGCTTTGATGTCAGGTCGGGTTTTAGGACCTGAGAACATGGTAGCAGATGCGTTGGACTGGTGTGCCTGAGGAGTCTATATATGGCTCCTGTGTTTTCGGTAGAAGGTTACTCCTTGGGAAACGCATCTCCAGGGAAGCTGCTTCCAAGTGGGTGTCCTCCTGTAAGTTAGAGTGGTGGCATCACCCCAGAAGGGGCTCTATTCAGAGGCAATTGAGCTTATGGTTCATGAAGTACTTGTAGTGGAAGAGCAGGATATCTGTTTTCTATGCAGAATGGAAAATAAGTGGTAAACTGTACATGCACTGGCTGGGTTCCCACAGAGAGACAGATTGAGATATTTGAATTGAGCAAGTCACCTGGCCACTTTGCCTTTCTCCCTTTCCTATGCCCATACACTCTTTCATACCTACTAAGTTTTCCTGAGCAGACCTTACTCTGTTTCTGCACCATGCTAAAAAAATGTCACTGTGCTGGGTGCTTTGTGTTTCCTGGTTCTGCAGCTGAACCTCTTGCTTGCTGATTCTCGAAGTTTGTGGATGATTGCAGAGTAAACTTTGCCTTCTGTTGTAGATTCAGTTTCAGGAAGAGGGTCTGAAAATTCTTCTTTTGTTCCAAAAGTTGTACCATTGGCCACAAAACTAGAAAATGTTTGATACTTATCACAATGTTTGTTTTACATTTACTTCTGCTTTAGAGTTAACAATTCAAAGCTGCGGTTCTTCTCCAGCAGCAAATTGGAGTAAGGAAGAAAAAAAAAGTAGGGTCTCTAAGCTTTTAATGGCCTGCACTCCTGCAGTTAGCAATACCAGGGCAATAGCACTGGCTATAGAGTGGCATCTCTGACCAGCGGAGGAGATTGTACAGAACAGGAGTCACTCTGTGCGCTGTCAGTTGCTAGGTGCACATCTTGGTTTGCAAAGTGTACTACCAATACTTACATACCATTTAAGATAAAGCCTGTAGGAGAAAAGGGAATGCGATTATGTCCTCAGAACACAAATAAGAAAGTTTCTATAAAGAAAAAAGGGATGTGTGTTAAAAAATCACTTGAATTATGTTATTTTTATATTGTTGCTTGTGTAATTAACTTGGATGTACTTCAAAGAACAACTGTGGTTTACAAATCCTTTTTTCCTAAGTACAGCCAAATAATAATGAACAAAAGATGCATAGCAAAAAATAATTAAAAAAAAATCATTCTGTTGCCTCTCGAAGTAATCATGTACACAGAGAAAGAGACATTGCAAAATAATCACTGAATTTAATATTCTCATTTAGCTTAGATGGCTGGGTCCAGAAGAATACTTAATTCCTCTTTCCACTAGGATTCTAAAACTCATGCAACATTGTATTTTTACTCACATAATGTCAATATGTAAATCTTGGATCTCTCTGCTGTAAAAATCTCTGTGGTATTTGACATAAATAATTACATCACACTGACTAATGGAAAGAACAATAAAGAAAAATACTTCAGTGTCTCAGGACTT
This sequence comes from Fregata magnificens, assembly GCA_013389945.1. Taxonomy (NCBI): domain Eukaryota; kingdom Metazoa; phylum Chordata; class Aves; order Suliformes; family Fregatidae; genus Fregata; species Fregata magnificens. The sequence continues at coordinate 66,573 of WAAD01032020.1, forward strand.
CCTTCTCATTGACTTTCAATAATACACAGGCGCCTAAAAGTCTTATCAAGTCATACAGAAGGACACTGAACATTAAAATGGAATTTAAACAGACTTCAAGTCCATACTTCCATTCAAAAAGCCCCATTCAGCAGTCACCTTCCCCTAAAACTGCCTGAATTGGCCACTAACTACTCCTTACCTGATCCGGCACTTCCATAGGTTCTTGCTTGATCTACCCATGCAGCTGCCCCAATCTGATCAGCTGACTCTTACTTAAGCTTTACAAAGATCTAGAGATTATGTCAAGTGATGCTTAAGTCCGTCAGAGGACCTTTCTGGCACTTGTGCTCTAGGCATGCCCCTCAAATTTTGACCGTGGTGGTCCTCCTCCCTTCTCCATATGTGACAGGGTGCAGATGAAAAGAGGGTGGTGTTGCTTGCTGTTTACGTCATACTCTAGCAGTCAGATAAGTCATGCAAATAAAAGGATGCTCCTATGGGGATCTGGATGGATACCTCCATCTGGATTCTGGGTCTAATGATGCTTCACCTGGAAGTTGAGCACTGCTGAAATCCTGTATTGGATCTAACTCTCCTGGAAATAGGACTTAGAATTTACATCTTTAAAAGATTGGTTGAAAATTTTACCCAGATGGACCCCAATGACAATTTCTTTTTTTTTTTTTTTAAATCCTAGTGTAGCTTTTGATTTCTTTTTTCAGCAAGTACAATAATATTTTTTTCCCCAAAGTCTACTGAATTGTGGAGACACCACACTTCCCTACAAAGAATATCTGTGCTCTTGAAGAAGCTCTCATAAGCCATGCCTCCCCTTTCATACACTCAAATGCTGGTTATGAATAACAGCCTTGCATTTCATCTTTTTCTTTTTTTTAGTACAGTAACATTTTTATGTGAGAGGTAAGACAGATTTTTTTTAATTTTTTTTTTTTTTCCTCCTGTCAGACAGCTGAGCTGCCTTTGGGAGTGAGCACCTCAGGGTATAAGATTCAGATGACTTCTCTGGCTTGTAATGGTGAAGGAACAAAGGGTGCTACAACAGTGGGTTACAATTTGCCATCTAGGGGCCCTTCTAGTCTCCCCGAACCCTTTCTAAAGGGTCCAAAAAAGGACATGTAGTAAATTAAACGTATTATTAGGTGTTAGTTCACAATACAGGAACCTATTCCTTCATCAGAAAAGGATGAAAAATCACTCATTTACATCAATTGCACTGCTTCATTAAATTATACCAGCAAAGGACTTGATCCTGAACTTGATCCTGATTTTTTTTTAGGTGTTTTTGAATGCCTCATCTCTTTAACATTGCAGTGAGATAGAAAGTTTTTAGGGGTAAACATAAGTTCCTTAACAGCACATCTAAATCCTACATTTAAGGACTCATAATAGTATGTTGGTGTGCTGAAAAGCTATTTATTTCTTAAGGCATCAGTTTGAGCTTTTAAATGGGGGACTGGGAAGATCATCAACATCCTGAAACATTAATAGACGGCTTCCCTGTCTATCTGGAGTTGTGCCTAGGAGCCTAACCTGCAGCTTTACCTGTGTCCTTGCAAAGCTTGCACACAAATCTACAAAGGTTTCATATCCTGAAATAAAGTTTAGCAGATAATATAGACACTTCCCCTGGAAAAAAAAAGAAAATAATGCTTATGTTTTTCTCTTTGGTAAACTTCCTATGAAATAACGAGGAGAAAAATGTACATTTTCTGTGATAGGTTGCCAGGAGGTTAATGAAAAGATCCGTGTATATATAAAGCTGCTCAATTATTTCTGGATCTTGTACACTCTAGTTCCACCTCCATATGTTTATGGTTTTACACGGCTTGTGTTTAAATGAAAACTATTTATATGTGTGCTAATACATTCTACCTAGGGAATTCCAGTATAGAAACTAATTATTCCTTCAAACGGACCCGACACCATGCACAATTGATACTGATGGGTGATGAGATTATAATTTTTTTGTGATTAAACTGATTGTAAAAGCAGTGTCATCTGTTAGTGAGTAAGGGTATCCTGACATTATAACTGAGTGATGGTCCTAAACTCATCTGATTGTCATGGTATAATTGCATTATTAACTGTTCATAATCAGAATCTATTGGGCTGAAAGTTTGATAGAAATTGATTTCTTTTTAACATGCTCCCAAACATATACGAGTAGTGGTTGTGCTAACATGACTGCTTTTTCAAGCAGTTGTGGTAAAACCACCTCAGGGCTAGTCCATGTGGAAGCTGGATCTGACATAACATCAGAGCCTCTTTCTTAATGGCTCTGACTAGAAAGGGGAGCCTGTAGCAGTGGTGTGCAGGGCAGGGAGCAGAGTATTAATGACGCATTCTGTTATCACCATGAACAGCAGCAGATTTACTTATTTATTTTTCCATTGGGGTTGGATGGAGACAAGGAAAAAAGACCCTGAAATAACATCTTCTGTGCATCTATCTTATCCTGACATAAGCTTTGTTTTCCTTTCCTGTCAGCCATAGATCTGCTATAGATCTGCATTGCCTCATTTTTTTAGACCTTTGTATGTCTGGAAGGTGATAGTGTTGCATTTGGGTTATTTAGGTATTTTGGACTTGAGGGGAAATCTCTGCCCTTTGGGAAGATGAAAGGGTAGGGGATGAGAAAAAGAGCATCATAAAAATACATAAGGAAGCAGACTGGCTTCTCTGCATCACTTAAGGCCTAACTTGGAGCCTTCTTAAAGGATTTAACATTATCACTAGGATTGCAAAGTCAAATATTCAAAAGTGGTTAACGCCAGGATGATTTCAACATTGCCGTTTCAAGCATGTGAGTTGCAGCAATCTTAACATGGTCACATACTGCTCTTACCCCTGCCAGACCCCTGGCTAATTCAATGTGCAGAATGTGCAGTGCTCACATCCATTATTTACTACCTTTTAATCTTATTGCTCAGTATATGGCACTCAACTTTATCTACTGTTCATTGTTCTAATCCTACTACAAATATAAAATTATTTCGCCCATAGGCTTTTCTGTAAATCTTCATTATCATATCCAAGAGCTTAAACTAATTTTCATGAGACTGAGAAAAGGGATATTTTTCCACTAGTTCCATTTCCCAGATAGAAGACCTGGGACACCAAATAGCATCAATACTGGAGCAGCTTCTGGCTTTCTTCTTTGCAATAGCTAGCACTGCAAACTTCATGCTTTGAAAGCGCAATTCTAGTCAGCTTTAGACACAGCTGTGACTCTTCTGTGACCCAAACTCCACAGTCTCAAGATGAGTGTTTATAAGTAGAATATATAGGTAACCAACTGTGGAGTTTAATTTCAATGACTAGTCTAACATCACATCAGAGATGTACTACATTTCACATTAGTGCATTGCTGTACAGTTATATCTCTGCTTGCTTAAATACTGAGAAGAGCAGATCTGCATTAGTATTATGTTCCCAATTTGGCTAATAAGGAACTGCTTTGTTTAGCATCAGTGGAGCCAGCTTAAGTGTCTCTGCACAGTACCGTATCGTGCTATGCAGATGTGTCCTGCGTCCGATGCAGCAGTAGAATCCAGCTCTGCATGATCGCAGTTAAGTCCCTTTGTTCATGGGAGTACCTTCCGTCATTGTGAAAGCCCTTGTCTTTATTCACTACATGCATTCTAACCCCTGAAACAATGTAAGATCTGATAGACAACAGGTCCACCTGTATATTTAACACCATGTGGGAAAAACTAGTGCAAAGCCAGGTGTTGGAAGATTTTACTTTCATGCATTTGTGCAAGGTTCTTGATTTGAAAAGCCTCACTTTATTCGGTGGGGTTTCTAGAGGAAAATGCGCTCCCAGAAAATTCTGATGCCGTTTGCCTGGTTTATTTCTTATTCTAACCCTCTTCTTACCGAAATCTACTTACTCTGTTGCTTACTGTAGCAATGCCATCTTGCTCACATCGTCTTCTCTCTGTATGCTTCTTATGTGATCCTGTCTCTTGCCCAGCAGTTGCCCCCACTCCCTAACAGGCTAAAACAAATCCAAGAATGTTTCTCTAAAAGCATGCAAAATGTTAGACCTTTCCAATGCATTTTGAAATAAAAATTTCCCTACTTTGACAATTGTTTTAACTAAAAGTACTGTACTTTAAAAATAATTATAGCACAAGCATTAAGTTATATTTTGGTTTTGTGTTTGGGGTTTTTTTTCCCCTCCAATAAATTTATTTGATCCTGTAAACCCATCTTTGGCAAGTCTGATGCAGGTCTGTTCAGAACTCTGACAACCCATTGAGCTCTGGGAGGACAGTGCGCAGCCCTGGTGCACAGCAGGGATCAGACTGGGACTCTGAATCACTACTTGGTTATTGCTTAGCATCAGAGGGGAAGTAAATTCTATCATTCTTATTCATGGGGTATCTTGCATCTCCCTTCTTAATTCATGTCTGCTCATCCTTCACCTCCCTGTCTGGGAGCAAAAGTGATATTCTGTCTGTTGCAGAAGCCCTTTGCTTCACATAGAGAGAATCTGGCATTCCTCGCTCAGAAGAGTTCAGGAGATCAGCAGAACACATCTTTTGCTTCCTCACGAGGATGTGTGGCTTGGCCCACAACCCAGTCACTGGCTTCTGTTTGCTTCAGCTCTGCTCTTACCCCACAGGTGTGTACTTGTATTGTGCTCATTTGTTATGCTTGCTTCTTACCTTAATTTTTGTTAGGTGATTTTCAGGTTAGGCTCTTATCGGTTACTTCTGAAAAATCAAAGTATACAATGTTTCCACATGCCTGCTGCAATGGTAAGATCTTAAAAGATCTCCAGCAAGTTGTTACGAACGTTG
>WAAD01032020.1:76773-91616 GCA_013389945.1 Fregata magnificens
GCAGCAACAGCAGGAGGGTTCAGATCAGAAATCAAGCTGCATCCTTAGGTCATGAGTAATTTAACAGGCTGACTCATATATGGTGTGGCTGCATAAATAAAACGTGTATTAGCTGCCCAAGGTAGAAGGGATGTGAGCGTGGTGCACACTGCATGCTGCAGCTATGTATGTATTGAAGAAAAAAATACTACAGAATAATTATTGTGTCATTGTGTATTCTAGACAATATGTAGTATGGACACAGTTAATGTGACTTGAACAATATGGATGTGGGTTAGTCCTTATCATTTGACCATGATCAAAGCCTGGACCACACAAGACAATGTAGATACCTTACTGTGTTGAAATGTGTTAAGTCAAATGTAGCATAGGCCAGGCAAGGAACAGAATAGGACAACTACGAACCGTATGTTCGTTTTGAGCTATCTCGTAAAACTAACATTAACACAAATTATTGTATCCTACAATAATACAGAATGCATATAGATACAATGTTAATTATGGACCAAAATGTCCATCTGGAGCATCTTTGTTTAGTCTAAGTGTTTCCAGTTCAGACATATGGGAGTCTGGAAATCACTTTACCCTTGCTAGTGTATATAGTATCTGTTTCTGGGTTTTATTGCATTTCCTTTGCAGCTGTGATTTGTGGCCATTTGCATTTTTGCTGACAGGTACTAAGAGTAAGTCAATATTTATAAAGTACTTCTTCTATGCCTTCCTTTTACTAGAGAATTCACTGATTGTAATGAGCTGCTGCTTCAGAAAATGAAATACAATTTGGGTGCACATGCCAACAATAATTGTACTTGTCAAAAGAAACAGATAACATTATAACTACCCAAAATCTAATCACAAGAAATGTGATAATTCATATGGAAAATCATGTTTTACAATTTCTTTCATTTCATGGGGTTTAGAGTAGATCCGAAAAAAAAATTACACTGTTTAGGCAAAGCATGCGGAATGGTATAGAAAGGCAATTACATGCAAACTTTTAAAATGTCTTGGTGTTTCCTGCTGATGGAAATGTACCTGAGACTTCAACAATAAAAACACTATATGAGAAGTTGGAAAAGAAGTTATTATAGTTAACTGTTGTATAATATACTTCATTTGATTTAGTTAGGAATATTTTAAGAGTTTTCTGGCAATGCTGCTGGGATTAAGTATAATGCAGCATATAAAAGAACCTCTCAGCTGTGGAGGGTGAGATTCGGTTCTGTCATCAGTGTAACTCTGGGCTAATTCATTATATCAGATTTGTTCCATATTGATAGCCATATAAGTGAAGTCTCATTCTGGGCCAGATCTTGTATACTAAAATCTACCACAATTTTAAATTCTAATTTACAATAACAACAATCAAATTACTTTTTAACAGTATCAGTCCATTGCTCTAAAAGCAAACAAAAAAAACCAAACCCGAAATCACAAACCCAACAAAACCAATCAACCAGTAAAAATCAGCTAATCAATGAAAAGTTATTAACACAAGATTTTTTCATTTTTACATTTTTAATTGGTGTTTTCATACCAACCAAGATGCGTTCTTATGATGTTGCTTGGACAAACTGATAAACTCTATGAAGCTAGACCTTTAGAGACAGACCTCAGGTGTGTGAGCCTGGCTGGAGGGAAGTGCTTGGTTACTGTACAGAAAGCCTATCTAGAGTCCAGGCTAGGGTTGGGCACAGCGGCTTAGCTCTGAGCCTTAACTTGCATGCCAGCTCCTCCCAGTGAACATCTTTGCGATCCATCCTCCTCTGGTGGTACCTTGATACCTTGCAGTATCCCCATTTACTGGAGGCATCTTGGTTAGTGACAGTGAGTGGCTGATTCACTTGAGATATGTCTAAAAACTACATGTAATATAGGAAGAATGTGTAAATGCAAATTCATTACTCAGGGCTGTATCTAGCCTTTGTAATACAGTCAGGATGAGGGTTTGCACTCTGCTTTTTTGGGGGGGGTTGTTTGTTTTGGTTTGGTTTTTCTCAATGTTCTGCACAGAAATACTCTCATTGTACAATCCAAATTACATAGAGGAGAAGAGTCAATAAGTTGTCATAGTGTTCCTCGTGGAAATACAAAGAGAATTAATACATTGTTTTGCCCTGGAATGATCTCCTTGAATTTGCTCAATGCATAATAGGGGTAGTATATGTGTCCTGGAACTGAGAAGACACTGTGCCTGCTTTGCTTTGTACGTACTGATTATGGGATTTTTACCCTGCAAAAGGGGAAGCTTAGCGATTCAACAGTCTCTTGAGGTTTTTATAACTGCAATGTTCCCTGCCTAGAAGTGGAGTTCTGCAGCAGAGTGAGGAAATGAGCGACAACAGGAGGCTTTAAAGAAAACGGGCCACGGCAAAGAAAAACAGGAAGTTTAAAATGAAGATGATGATAAATGGAGTTTAGAATAATGACTACGTACTTTTCATCAAGCCTGATAGAGTTTACTTTGCTCAGCAAGGAAACTTATCAACGGTGCGATGTAACAATCATGGCAGGAGATTCTTTGTGCTCAATACCCTTTACTGTGTAAAGGGAAAAAAATGGCTTGTGGGTTAAGTCTTACCAACTCTACTATAAGCTCTTGGTTTTATTCAACACTGTAAAAACACAGAAGATGCAGAATGTGATCTCTTTTATACTTTCATTTTTATTGTCAGATATGAAATGTGAGCAGTTATACATGAAAACAGTTCTGCTGACTGGGGTATTTAAATGTCAGTATGACCATAGTAACCCACCCTGTTTTATATTTCAAGGGCACTTTTCTAAGAACACAGTAAGTTTCCTTCTTCAGAGAGAAGGTCTCAAGCAGTATACAGTGACTTAAAGCTGATATGATAATATATCCCTAAAGAATCCAGCAAATAATCTTGAAGAAACCAGCTATTTATACTGAAATTTCATGTAGCAAGACCTCTGGAGATGTAATCTGAGAGTTTAGAGCTCTGTAAGTGTACTAATCATCAGATGAGTTTGACAGGTCTGTAATTTTCCTCTCTGTGAGTTCCTGTGGCATATTAGTAAGGTGATTCATAAAACAAGTCAACTACAGATTTAGGATTAGAAATATCTGGACTAAGAGAAAATATCCTTTAATCATTTTTTTATATTTATATGGAGCCGGATCTGCTATTGGATTTGAGGAGCATATACCTAGAGAACAGTATCCCCTGTACACTATAGGCAGTCTGATTTATCACCAATACATTTCACAGTGTTACAGAATTTATATTAGAATGTAGTTTTAAGTGAAGGCAAAATGAAACCTCCTTTGGTCCTGCAAAAGTACATGGGAAGAGGGTAGAAAGATTAAACTTTTGCCATTTTATTACTCTTTGGGTTCTTAAGAACTCACTCTTGCTTTATCTTTCAGATCCCATTTTGCAGAGATGTCCCTATTGCTCTGTGGTCTTTTTTTTTTTTGTAATTATATTCAGCATTTGAGGTACCAGTAACTTTTGCTTTAAGTTTAGTAGGTAACATGATTATTATTTTTTTCCTTCATCATTTTACTAGTGTTGGTGACTCATGAAGTAACTGCAAGTGATGCATCTGATGCTGCCCCATTGTTGGCAGTATTCATCTGCCACTGAGTTGGATGTGGATACCAAGGGTGTAATAACAGTTTCTGAGAGAAAAGAAGCTAAGGACAGTATGTATGTCATTTCTGAATGCATCAATTTTTCCCTGACCTGTGCCCTATGCTTTTTAAGTGGTGGCACTTTATTTTCTGTAGCAACTGGCTACAATTAAGAAGAAATAATCCACAAATGAAAGCATTTTGATTAGAAATTTCTCCTTCCCTACCCAGATGGGAGAAAGGTTGCTGTCCTACCTGTTTCCCAGTTGGTTTGGGAGAGCAAATAAGAACTCATCAAACACTGCTAGAGCTAAGAGAGATATCAAAATTGATTTTTAAGCTATCTCGACAGTTTGGAAATACATTCGCTAGGAGACTAAATGAATTTGGGACATCATCAGTAAGTCCATTAAAATTTCCCCATCTATTACATAAAGCAACAGGGAGCAAGAGCAGCTCATTTAGAACCACGTCTTCCAAATTCAGCAATAAAAAGTGAAATACCATCTTTTTCCATTCCTAATGCCTGCAGGAAGTAGATAAGGGAGAGCTTCATGTCTTCTCCATCCATTTATATTCCTTCCTCCTGTTACCTTTTAGTTGCTTTAGTACTTCAGGATATTGTGTTGCATTAAACAGTAGGTCTTTCCACTGTATAACCTTCACAAGGGTTATACAGTGTTTTCCAGCCTCTTTCGTAGGTGGACTGGATTAAATGAGAAGGGGCCTTTCTCTGGAGAATAACATATTGCTAAATGGCAGTGAATGATGTATGAACTGCTCTCCAAGGAACTGAAGTAGGTAAGAGTGCAGTGCTTGAAATGAACGATTAGCATATGGAAGTTGGGAAAGTGAGGAGACTTGAAGATTGTTGGTTTTGTGTATGAGGGTCAATGGAGTTTCTTTAACTTATTTGACAAATAAAAATAGATGATATTTCTTTTTCCTTCCATGGAATAAAGGTATTAAGTTCCTTCTTCAGAGAAAGTGGGGAAAAAAGCAATAGGAGCATTTAAAGCATGTAAGAAATGTGTAAATAAGGCCAATAGTTGGTGTGTGTATGTGTGTGTGTATGCACGAAGATGAGGGAGACAAGGGTATGCACTCATTTTTCCTCCAGCATTTGGGAGATGGTGGATATTAGTTAAAGCAGCTTTGTAGTCTGCATATCTAATAGATAACCTTTCGTGTCTTTAAATTACAAATGTTTAGAATAAAACCAGAGGTCCAAATAACCTTGTACATTTTAGAAATTCAGAACTGAATCTAATCCAATGTAATCCAATCTAGTATTAAGTCTTTCATCTGTCCTTGAATGCCTGATGATCACTGATAAGAGAAGAATCTCTTAATCTGTGTAATTAATTCATGTAGTAAACACCAAATCACTCTCTAAGTATGTAGAAATAAATCATAGAATTAAAAATCATTTGGATAGAATAACCACTTATTGGTCTGCAGTGGGTTGACCCTGCGTGGATGCCAGGTGCCCACCAAAGCTGCTCTATCACTCCCTCTCCTCAGCTGGACAGGGGAGAGAAAATATAATGAAAGGCTCATTGGTCAAGATAAGGACAGGGGGGGATCACTCAGCAGTTACTGTCACAGGTAAACCAGACTCAACTTGGGGAAATTAGTTTAATTTCTTAACCATCCCATCAGAGTAGGGTAATGAGAAATAAAACCAAGTCTTAAAACACCTTCCCCCCACCCCTCCCTTCTTCCCGGGCTTAACTTCACTCCTGATTATTCTCTACCTCCTCCCCCCGAGCAGCACAGGGAGACAGGGAATGGGGGTTGCGGTCAGTTCATCACATGTTGTCTCTGCCGCTCCTGCCTCCTCAGGGGGAGGACTCCTCACACTCTTCCCCTGCTCCAGTGTGGGGTCCCTCCCATGGGAGACAGTCCTCCACAAACTTCTCCAACATGAGTCTTTCCCACAGGCTACAGTTCTTCATAAACTGCTCCAGCATGGGTCCTTTCCATGGGGTGCAGTCCTTCAGGAACAGACTGCTCTAGTGTGGGTCCCCCGTGGGGTCACAAGTCCTGCCAGCAAACCTGCTCCAGCGTGGGCTTCCCATGGGGTCACAGCCTCCTTCAGGCATCCACCTGCTCCAGCGTGGGGTCCTCCACCAGCTGCAGGTGGATATCTGCTCCACTGTGGACCTCCGTGGGCTGCAGGGGGACAGCATGCCTCACCATGGTCTTCACCATGGGCTGCAGGGGAATCTCTGCTCTGGCGCCTGGAGCACCTCCTCCCGCTCCTTCTTCACTGACCCTGGTGTCTGCAGGGTTGTTCCTCTCACATTCTCACTCCTCTCTCCAGCTGCAATTGCACAGGTTTTTTTGTTGCCCCTTCTTAAATATGTTATCCCGGAGGCGCTACCACCGTTGCTGATGGGCTCAGCCTTGGCCAGTGGTGAGTCCATCTTGGAGCCGGCTGGCACTGGCTCTATCAGACATGGGGGAGGCTTCTCGTAGCTTCTCACAGAAGCCACCCCTGTAGGCCCCCAGCTACCAAAACCTTGCCATGCAAACCCAATACACAGGGAAATGACTAAAGAATTTTAAAATAAAATTTAAAATAATTGGAGAATTAAATAACAACAAAATCCCTGAGAAAGTGAGGGAAAACTTGTATTTCAGGATTATGGTTCAGAACCTTTCCTTTTAGTGATGGAAAAGTGTGAGCCAAGATAAAGCAAATTTTATGGCAACTTCTGGGGTAAGTTCTTTGCAGATAATATAAACCTAGATGAAGAAGAGCCATATGCAATTTTAATGAAACAAATGCATCAGTGCCTTCTAAGTATTAGATGGCAGGATGAGCCACCTACCTCAGAGTGACAGAAGCAGTGCACAAAATTACAACACTATCATCTGTTATGATGATAAGTGGCTAGCAATATCAGATACTGATGCTGAACATGACCTTTTGAGTAGAGCTGTGGAAGCTTTGGTATCAGAACCATGTGAAACGTTACTTGTATTTGAATAGAAAAGCAGAGCTCTTAGGTTTGTACTGACCCGGGACAAGCAAGGCCAATGTCCTGGTGATGAATAGGGTGACTTGTCCCTTTTTCGTAGGCCATTCGCTAATAGGATATATAATCTAGTAACATACCTCTTCAGGACACAGGGCAGCAAGATCACCATCTACCATTTCAGCTATTTCAAGGGAAATAACTGGTTAACAAACTTCATGCTACATTTTGATCTTAACTTACAAGTATGATTTAAAAAAAAAAAAAAAAAAAGAAGATTGGTTAGTGCTTGGATAAGTATAGAAATATTTTGGGGTTCAAATGTAAGCATGGAACTACCAGAAATTCACCTTCGCAATTTTGGGTCGTCTTTCTTCCCAATGACTGTTACGTATCACAGTGTCTGTGCTTCAACTATTTTTCCTTTTGATGTTAGAAGGAGGTGGTGAAAGGCTATCTGAACATTTCAAAGACTATATTTCTTAGTTCCCCTTATCTATATTAACAGTATTAACAGTTACATCTTCAAAGAACTCTAGTAGGATATGTTACCTGTCCATTCTGAACTCATCCTTAAATGTGCTAGTTTTTTCAGTTTCCATTCATTACGATTTCTAAGAAATTCTCTAAAATTGATGGAAAACTCATAGGTTTAGGGATTGATTTCATTTGTCTCTAAGCAGTCCAAAACCAGTGCAATTGTGTGCCGTTCTCTCCTGCATCAGGAATCTCTTTGCTTCACAACAGTCTTCCTAAAGTAAATACAAAAAATACAAGGAAGCATTGTGAACAATTTCTACCCAGAAGATACCTTTCAGATGATCTGTTGGTCTGGATTTAATATCTCTGAAACTTCTCAAACCAGTCTAATACAGTATGCTCCATTCTATAAAGCATATTTCTGTGCTCAAACTGGGCTGCTTTGAAACTTTTGTTGCGGGCAAGTAAAAATTTTTTTCAGCATTACCCTCTCACAGCATGATGACTGCCTGAGAAAGGCGTAAGTTAAAATTTAGAATTAAATTTTCAGAATGGACTTCCTGTTCATCTTTTTTTCTTTTCTCTTTTCAGCAGTTGATTGGTATTTATTGCAAACAAGATGCTTTTCTGAAACGGCACCAGTAGACTTCTGCCGTTAGCACTGAGTACATACATATATGCTCCCATGCACAGCCTGATATTTGGATGGGAATAACATAAACCCTTTTATTTTAAAAGCTACCAATTGTTATTGGCTACACACAACTTTCTTAGATGTTTTCCTTTCCAACAAAGGGAATCAGAGTCAGGACTAGTTTATAATTTTGACATTATTCTGACGGTGATCAGTGCTAAGGGCCAGTGCCCCAAGTGACGACATCATTGTAACACCTATGAGCTAGCAGGTATTTTCTGCAGGTCTATATGCATCCTTCTTGTCCTTTTCAGTTTCCTCTAGATGCACAGAAGAAAGGAAAAGGTTTCCTTCCATGTTGCCAGTGTGGCTAGTTAAGCCACAGGCTTCAGGTTTAAAATCAGGTATTTTTCCTAATCATGGCATAGTCTAATGAGTAAAACACTCAATTTTTTTCTCCCTTTAAATTATCTTTTAATTAAATTTACTCAGGAATCATTGTTATACATGACGACTTTAAATCGCTTCCTCTTTTCTCTCATTCCCTTGCCACCTCCAGAAGCATCTAACAACAGTAAAAACTTCTGTATCTTGTCTCCAAATCATCCAAGAGTCCCTTATCTCCTTCTAACACACACAATAGCAAGAAACGATCTGAATCACTTGGAGTAGAAGACTAAATAGGATCATTGATGTCTTATGCACGCTCTTTTCTGTGCAAAGGCTCAGTTAACACCAGTTAGTCACAGAAGCCAGCAGAGAAGAGAAAAAGTCAGCTTTGCCATGAAGAGAGGAGGAAAAAAACAAACAACCAAAGAATCAGATCAGATACCAGAACAGGGAAATATCAGCATATCACAGGAACAGTTCCTGGCGTTTGAAGGACCTGTGCTGCTTTTGCTGATATGTCAGCTCTGCCTGTGGTTCCTATAGTCACGCTTGCTTCCAGACATGCTCATCATTAAAAAAACCAAAACAAACAAACAAACAAAAAAAACCCCAAACAACTGTTTCAATTGTTAAATAAATGAAGAATATGAATTTTCTTTTCAAACAGGGAAAGACCATAAAAAAAAGACAAAATGACAAAAAAATTACAGTAAACAACAAAGCCTGTGAAACTAAAGTCCCAATCAAAAGGGTAGAACAAACTGCATGAGGCTAATGAATGTTGTTAATTTCTTCATTTTGGGTTTTCACTTTCAGTCCTGACTCACTGTTGTGTATGTAACATGAAATTCAGGACAATTTCTTTTGTATATGGATACCTAATAAAATTAGTGAACGGCTGTTAGAGACTTCAGATAAAATCTATATGAATTTAATTTTAGAAATATCAGTGTCTTAATGTGTTCTGTATTGTTAAAAGTTCTCAGCTTTCACAAGCGAGGTCACTGCTATAACATTTTTATAGATAATTGTTATGTCAGGGAGGAACATTAGGTGTTCAGCTGTATCTAATTGGCTTTTCTTGAGCTTATGAATAGTCATTTAGCAGTTTAATTTCACCGTATTAAATATTTTTTTTTTTGCTTCCCTAAGAGTAACCTTTCTCCCCCGCCCCCATCAGTGTAGCCTTCCACTGAAGATTTGTAAGAAAAAGATGTTTTACTGCCTTAAAACATGGATATTAACTGTGTATGGGTAAATTATGATTGTAGACCTTCATCATCAGTGCTGTGTGTTAGATGCTGTTAGATCATGGGCTAAGAGAGGGATTTGCTAATTTCAGGCACTTAAAATGAAGAGCTAGGACCAGAATGAGATGGAACACTAGATGTAATTTGTCCTTCAAAATAGATCAGTCTAAAGCATGCATAGGTTCACTGATTCAGTTGGAGTTACTTCTGCTTAGATTTACAGTAGTGTGTGGAAATTAGAGTAGTGAGTCAAATGTTGCCTTTTACACTCTTGGGAGGGCTTCTTATTTTTTAACTGAAGGAAATGAAAAGAAGTCATAAGTAAAGCAAGACAAAGTAAAAAGAGAAGTAGTAAATAAAAGATAAAATCATATTAAACACTATGCACTATTACCTTCTTATTGCTCTATTGTAAGAAAGGAACTAAAGCAAAGAAAAATAAGCTGTAAAAAAGAAGAAAGAAAATAAAGTCAGAATATCATAGCTTATAAAGAGATGGCGCACATAGCGAGGTAACGGTCTATATTGGAAAGTGCTACACAATACCTCTTTTCAGTACTGTATTTCCAAACCTTGTGACAAACATTCATGTATAGAACATCATTCCACAACTATTTATTAAACAAAACCTTAGGATCAAATTGTTAGCTTAAATTCTATTATGAATGGAGAAAGATGGGACTATTTACTCTGCAAATCATAGCTATTTCCCTAGCTGCCTTCTAGTTCCCGGAAGGAAAGTAAATTGCTTTGGATCTAGCCTGTCTCCACATTTTGGGTGGACCAATTCAGAGTGATTTACTGATCTAACTGCTAGTTTGTTCTGTTTGGCTATACTTAACTTTTGTTTGCCTTGGTGAAAAATTCCACATGCTTTCTCCTTCAGACTTTCAGGGACTATAACCTACTCACCAGGTATTCCAAGAACTATCTCAAAATGAGTTTTCCAGTTGTGCATCAGATAACAGTATCCATTGTTTGCCATACACGGCCTCTGCTCTGAAAAATCCATTTTGAGTTGAGCTAATGGCCATTCAGTTGCAGAAAGAAATATGGCATAGAGCAATGCTAGAATTGATTGGACGGGGGGAATATCATTACGACTTGCATAACAATAAAACAAAATGTTTAACTAGCAGCATGAATTAAAATCTGACCTATATCCCCTACAACCTGGGAGAAAAATCTGAGAACGTATGCTTGCACTATGAGACAATATGCTGAAATTTTTTTTTTAACTTTCTCAGAACATTCTGATTGTCTCCAGAGTGGTGCTATTTCTTTACACAGCTGTCCCATTTTTCATCTTAAGAGTTCATTTACACAGAAATATTTTCACTTCTCTCTCCGATTTGGTTTTGTGTTAGGGAAGGCTACCTCCTTTAATGTTGTGCACATTCTGAATGTTTCATTAGGTACTTCAAATACTCAACATGCAATAAAGTTTTTCAAGGAGCCTATTGCAGTGGAAAAATATTGATTAAACTTCTGTTTATTTCTTTGAATTCAAAATAATGCATTTCCTGCTTACTTTGGTGATTCTTTTGCACTCGTATTCTATAGATTCACTTTTGCTAACAATCCGTATTTTAAGACTGACAAAGTACTTACTTTCTTGTAGTAGTTCTTGTGACTGCTTGGAGTCCTTTCAGTTGCTCTTGTGGTGGTTGTTGGGTTTTTTGTCATTCTAATTGAGTTTCTGTAACTTTAATGACTGAAATAAGTTTTAACTCCAGATTATGTCCTGCTTTCTCCTTCATCATCTCTTCTGAGCTGATACAGAATCCTAGAATAATTCATATTTTGGCTTTCACAAGATTTCCTAAGTCCCTTTTGTTATGTATGCATATGGACTATATGTATACATGGAGTATCAGAAGACATATATCTTATGAAAAAGTACAGGTGAAATTAATGCTAACCAAACATTTCACCTTGGAACTGACTCTAGTAGTTTTACAAATATATTTTATAGGAATGCAAGTTCAGAGCCAGAGGTGATTGAAGTCAGTGGAAAAGACTGTCATTTAGAGAATGATATTTCTTCTACAATTTTTAAAGGAAAAATTAAAATTTGTTAACACTAAACTGTTTTTACCAAAAAATAGTCTAAAAGACATTGAAAATTAAAACTGTTTTGTTTTTCACAAGTGTACTTTTAAAAATTATAGGACTTACAAAGTATATTAAGCACAGGAGGTTGCTTGACAACTTTAACCTGTTGTAAGATTACTGAAAAATTGCAAGACTTAAATAGCAGAATACAAAAGAAATGTATTGAATGTGATTTAAAGAATCAGCTGAACAAACTGCCTTAAATGAATATCCTTTAACTGGCAGTTAATCGGTTTCCAAATCGTGCCTACTAAGGTCACAATGAAAAGTCATAACTTGAATAGGAGCGATGATGTGTACGCAGTGGGTAGAGAACTGAAACTCATAACTTTGTTTCACTTGGTCTACCTGTCCAGGAAGGGATGTTGTGTGGCCCACCACCAGCTGCTGCCTGTCTAAAACTTGAAACAAAAGGATAGAGAAGGAAGTGAAATACTGTGGCTAATAAGAAAATATGGTATAAAAGAAAAAATAATAGAACGTTCTATTAAAAACAGAAGCCTTGCATCTGGGTTAATAGACATTTAGAGATTAATATAGTCTTTAGAAGTATTTTGTAAGGGATTCTTAACTTTAAAACCTAGATTCTAAAGAAACTAAAGAAAAGAGCAAATAAAATATACCATTCCGATAGTTTGTGCATGAATTATCCATCAATATATGCCCACTAATTGAAGAAATATTTGATTCATTTTTCCAGTACTAAATAGGGTAACGAACTAGTCTTTCCAGAAGAAATAATAATCAGAAAAAGACTATTGCCATGAAAGCATCCTTTAGTAACAATTATTTTAGTCAGTCAGAAATTAAATAGCCTTAGTAATAGGATTTAAATTACTGCTACTCTTGCCTACCAGTTGTCTTTCAAAATATCATTGTATATGAATTCCACACCACTGTAATATCACCCTATATTAATTCTAATAAAACAACATTATGTGCTTTCATACCTCCATCTTAATTACATGTATGTGGAAAATGGCTGAAGGAGAAAATAGATATATGTGACTTTTCAAACAAACTGCTATTTCCAGTGAAAACGTGGTTGTTACCATGGAAATGAACTCTGAGTGTTCCAGCTGCTGTACTTGTAAAAGTGACTGCTCACATAAACATCCCACTAGAAGTGAAACAACAAAAAAAACCCCAAAGAGTGTAACTAACTGAGCTAGCAAGGTTCATGAAGTGTCCTTTAATCATACAACAGGTTGGATGAATGGCCAAACCATAAAATTACATTTTCCAGCTTTTACCATATGTTGTGTTTACCAGTGTGTGAATAAGAAAACATATACCTAGTTCTCAGTCATAAGTTAGACTTTTTTAGTTCTCCCTGATGTGATAAAACTCTCTGTGAAACAGATATGTAAATGCTAGATTAAAAAAGATCAAGAAGTGTTACGATGTTATGAAAAAAATGAAAAAGATTAATTTGTGTATTGTGAGATCCCACTGATTTTATGCTCAAAACTTTTTTTTAAAGTCTGTTTTGACAGGGAAAAGCATGCAGCATGAATTTTAGTAGCATTGTTGTTGTCTGGAAAACCTGAGCATCTTTTTAATAATATGTACAATTTGTATGTACGTTATTGACTTCAGGTTTGTCCTGGTTTCAGCTGGGATAGAGTTAATTTTCTTCCTAGTAGCTGGTATAGTGCTGTGTTTTGGATTTAGTATGAGAATAATGTTGATAGCGCACTGATGTTTTAGTTGTTGCTAAGTAGTGCTTACACTAGTCAAGGACTTTTTCAGCTTCCTATGCTCTGCCAGGTGCACAAGAAGCTGGGAGGGGACACAGCCGGGACAGCTGACCCAAACTGGCCAAAGGGATATTCCATACCACATGGTGTCATGCTCAGTATATAAAGCTGAGGGGAGAAGAAGGAAGGCAGGGGACATTCAGAGTGATGGCGTTTGTCTTCCCAAGTAACCGTTACATGTGATGGAGCCCTGCTTTCCTGGAGATGGCTGACCGCCTGCCTGCCGATGGGAAGCAGTGAATGAATTTCTCATTTTGCTCTGCTTGCATGCGCAGCTTTTGCTTTCCCTATTAAACTGTCTTTATCTCAACCCACAAGTTTTCTCACTTCTACCCTTCCGGGTCTCTCCCCCATCCCACCAGGGGGAGTGAGTGAGCAGCTGTGTGGTGAAACATCTAAACATCTAAATCCATACTTTGACTATGGGATAAGTTTACATATTGTTAATGTAGATGTCACGACATATTTTGAAATAAGAAATACTGACATTGAAGGAGGAAATTTAACAAAATCAGGAAATCAAACTGGTTAACCATGTTTATACTAGCTTTAAGCTATTTCCAAACACTGCACAGAAAAACACAGATAATGAAAATTGCCATTAAATTCAAATCATAGTTATTGTAGAACATAATGCTGTTTCAATCTCTCTCACCATTTGACTAAGTAAAATTTTTCCAGTTACAGTAAGAAAAAGAAAGAATCAGATGTCTTATTTTTGCTGACAACTTTCAGACTTCACTTCTTCCATCTCTGCCCTGCTGCCTCTTAAAGAAGATAACTTATGTTGTCCTTGCCTTACAGATGACTCAGTTATCTCAAGCAATGACATACATGGGACTGTCTATGAAAGGAAAGATCAATTCTCCTTAACTGGATGGCAGAATTGGAATTCCTTCATCTTAAAATGAGAGTTTCTCAGAGGAAGGAAAAAATAAGCAAGCCAATAGCAAAGAAGAGAGAGAGAATGATGAAAGATGAAATAATGAGTAATCATTAAAAATGAAATAGTGTAGCCTTCCTCTAAGTTGACATCATTTTGCAAGGTATCGTTTTTCCCCTTTTTTACAGTCTTGACGTGGCACACCTTATTTGACAGTCGGGCGCAAGAAACTACAGAATCACAGAATCACAGAATGATAGGGCTTGGAAGGGGCCTCTGGAGATCATCTCGTCCAACCCCCCTGCTTGAGCAGGTACACCTAGAGCAGAGTGCACAGGACTGCGTCCAGGTGGGTTTTGAATATTTTCAGAGAAGGAGATTCCACAGCCTCTCTGGGAAGCCTGTTCCAGTGCTCTGTCACTCTCACAGTAAAGAAGTTTTTCCTCATGTTCAGGTGGAACTTCCTGTGTTCCAATTTGTGCCCATTGCCCTTGTCCTGTCATTGGGCACCACTGAAAAGAGTCTGGCCCCATCCTCTTGACACCCACCCTTTAGATATTTATAAGCATTGATAAGACCCCCCCTCAGTCTACTCTTCTCCAGGCTAAACAAACTCAGGTCTCTCAGCCTTTCCTTGTATGAGAGACGCTCCTGTCCCCTGATCATCTTTGTAGCTCTCCGCTGGACTTGCTCCAGTAGTTCCCTGTCTTTCTTGAACTGGGGAGCCCAGAACTGGACACAGTACTCCA
>WAAD01032020.1:123980-134367 GCA_013389945.1 Fregata magnificens
CTTCATTGTGGATTTCACTGGGATAATGTTGTATTAGACTGGATCTCAATCCAATTTGTGTGGAAGCTTTCCTTGTCTAATCAAGGTCACTGAGAATATGTTCACTGATGTTTGTGAGAGGGGGAGTAAATCTTTAATTATGCTAGTCTACTTATTAAAAATCATTATTTGAACAGTAAGTCTACAAAACAGACTTCTGAATATATTTTGCATCTTTGAAAAATGGAAAGAAAGCAAACTTGAACTGGAGAACAAACTACGTCATCCCTGCAATGATAACTTCTTTTCATTAGAAAATCCTATCTAGTGGTCTAAAGTAGAATACATATCAAGATGGTTGTGTGGGGTGGTGGGTTTTTTTAATTTTCTTTTTTTTGTTTTTGTTTTTGCTTTATTATGTATAAGGGAATTCTTACTTTGTTGCTACTTCTTGGAGCACAATGAAAACATTGTTTCTTTATTTCCTTAAGCTACTGGATTTGATTGGGGATTTTATTTCTCTTTTTAAATGAATTATTTTCCTGAATAAGTTGTTAACTGTTGTTTATTCTGTGCCACCCCTCTGCCCCCCAATTTGTGAGGTGAGGGTAGAAAACAATCTTTCAGTTTCACTGACCTGAATCAAAATATTTTGTTTTGGCTAATTCATCTGAGAGAGTTTCTGTTTGTGTATTTATAGTCTGTGTCTGATTCATTTGCCGCATTGCTTCATGGAGTTGTAGGTAGGTGCCTCTGTCTTGCCTTACATGTCAAGCTTTTACAATGAATTGCATATTGTATGATGCACACTGCTTTCCCCTCTAGCTGAATCCCATGTTGCACTGTGCAAAACAGTGCAGAGATTCAATTAAATGGGAGGGTGGCAATTATTACGTAGAAAAAAAGAAAATCAGACAAGCATAAAAAACCTGTGCAGTGCATAGCAAGACAATATTACTGAGGCAAGATTTCCATCCTGTATCAGAAAGACCATTTATATAGATAATAATACTGTTAAAGACTAAAGCTGAATAACCTATTTTATGAGAGGTATTAAAGCATCTGCTGCATGGCTTAATTGTGTGGGAAATTATAAGAGTTTACGGCAAAGCTAAGCACTGGGATGGATTTACCTAGTATTTGTTTGTTTTATCTGAAACTGGATTTTATTTTATTTTTTTACCTTCCTCGGATTTGATGCTGGACTAGATTGATCATCTAGTATTAGTAATTCTTAGATGTCCAAAGTAAGGTGCAAATCTGTAGGCAGTGCTTTATCTTGATTTGACAAGTATATGGTGTTTCTTTTCATATCAGAAATCTCACATGAGCAAACTGCAATGTACCAGGGATCTAGAGCAAATAAAAATCTGGTTTAAGTAAGATATACCATAGTATAATTCAAGCTAACTTTTTTGAAGTCTGTAGTTTATTCTCTGTTCTTATTGTGGTATATCCTGCTTACTTCATTTCTCTTAAGAGTTCTGAAGTTCTGTTATACCTGTCTCAGCTTTATTTTCTTACAAGGTTACTTGGTCACTTGATGTTTCCAACATTTGTATTTTTCCTCATCTTTATTCAGAAATCTATTAAACTATTTGTTACTTCCCTCCTCTGCCTAGGCAACACGGAGATAGTGTTCTATATGTTTAAGTATTTTCTCTAAAACCAAAACGTTTTACATCACTTTCCTTTTATGAGGTTCACCAGAAAATTAGAAACGAGGGGATGATGAAATAAAAATAAAAATTGCATTGCCATTATATCAACTATAGGGATTTGCAGCATGTACATTCTTTGTACAGAGATTTCTTTGATACTGGTCATGCTGATAAATGTCCCTGTCTATCCAGCCTTTACACCAGGTTCAAGTCCCTGGTCATTCCCATAGACATTTCAGTAGCAGTGTCCTTGCTCAGAGGCTCCAGACAAGAACCAGTGATTTTTATGGCTTCTTTACACCAGTTGAAATTATTTTTATGTATCTGGTATGAAGGAACTGGAAGAACGGGGGTGAAGAAAGAACCCCCTTCTCCTTCAGCCTGGATCTAGATATTCAAGATCTCTTCTGTTTTAATTAGATAAATGCATGAGACTATAAATTCTGAAACTGAAGGTCAACAGCACCAACCATTGAACACTTTTGGGGCGTAGTGTTAGTGAACAACTCCCTGCCCTCTTTGAACATAGATTAGTAGAAAGTTGCTCAGTATAGTTGCATTTTATCAGAAATAGAACTTCTTATCTAGTGTGACAAAACTTGAGTATCAATTCAGATCAGAATTCCAGATCTTATAATCACTTATACCATGAATCTGGAAGAATTTTTTATCATTCTGTTTGAGATTTAAACTTCGAGTGAGAGCTCAGAGTTAGAGTATTTTTGTCCTTTCTGACAGTAGACTGTATGAATCTATAAGTCTTCCTTCTTGCCTCCTGCAAGTTTAAATTTCTTTAAAAAGGATTTGAGTGAATGGTGTGCTTGCTTAAGTTAAATATCTGTAACAAAAATCTGTTTTATTTGTGTGTGCATTCTGTGGAATTTGACTGTGACTCTTAGATAACACTTTCTGCTTTTCAAAATACAGTTACTGTTGTATTTTTGTGTTTTTTGTTTAGGACTTATGATGTGCCTAATTTCTATTACAAACCAGGGCAATTTGGCAGGGAAAATGTCCTGAAGACAGTAGGTTGTTCATTGGGAAAAGGGTTTAAGAAATGATCCAGTTATATGCGATTAAGAGGAGGTTAAGGGCTTCACTCCAACAGCATAAAATTAGTTAAGGACCTGATACTGTAATTCAGCTGTGCATTGCTGCTCTGAGTGATTTTCAACTTGAGCTGTTAGGAACAGGTTGTTGTAATGACTGGCTGGTATCTCTGCTGCCAAGTAGACTTCTAGGACAGGGGAGAATCCTGAAATCTTCTTCAAACACTATGTATTAGTTTAAGAAAATATGTGAAGTCTTATGGAACAAGAGAATACTCTGAGTGTTTTATTTGTTAAAAATAAAATAGTATTACCCTACCCCAATAACCTTTGCCTTAAAGTTAAAAATAAGTAACATAAATATGAAAGAATTATTCCATGTTGTCCTTTGATTTACTGTTTCTCTCCTAGTTTAACGGCCATATTCACTTTATGTTGTTTCCTCTCTATTTTGTCTCTTACACACAGCAATTAAATCAGCACTCTAGGGAGAAAGCTTAAGAATAATTTAGAGGGTTCTGAAAGAAAAAATAAATCACGGTTTTATGATCATATGAGAATAACAGAGTATTGTTTCATGATTTCTTGTTGTGAGAATGGAACAGCACAATTTGTGAGAATATATTTATCCAAAGGCATCTGGGTACCCAGAGTTCTTATCTCATTGAAGTCTAGTTACCCTAGCTATACAACCTACTGTATGTGCTTATTTGGAGAAGTGGAATTTATCTGATTCTTTTATCTATATCAGAGTCCTATTTTATTTCTAGGAGTCTGTCTTTTACTACACTAGAAAAATAACTTGCTTATTTCATAGAATCATAGAATGTCCTGAGTTGGAAGGGCCCTGCAAGGATCATTGAGTCCAGCTTCTGTCCCTGCATAGGACAACCCCAAAATTCATACCATGTGTCTGAGGGCATTGTCCAAATGCTTCTTGAATATTGTCAGGCTCGGCGCCATGACTACCTCCCTGGGGAGCCTGTTCCAGTGCTCTACTGCCCTCTGGGTGAAGAACCTTTTCCTAATATCCAACCTAAACCTCCCCGGTACATCTTCCTGCCATTCCCTTGGGTCCTATCATTGGTTACCAGGGAGAAGAGATCGGCACCTGCCCCTCCTCTCCACCTTGTGAGGAAGCTGTAGACCGTGACGAGGTCTCCCCTCAGTCTCCTCTTCTCCAGGCTGAATGAACCAAGTGACTTTAGCCGCTCCTCATATGGCTTCCCCTCTAAACCCTTCACCAACTTCATGGCCCTTCTCCGGACACTCTCTAGTAGCTTTGTATCCTTAATACACTGTGGTGCCCAAAACTGCACACACTACTCAAGATGAGGCCGCGTGACTGCAGAGTAGAGTGGGACAATCACCTCCCTTGACCTCTCCGGACACTCTCTAGTAGCTTTGTATCCTTAATACACTGTGGTGCCCAAAACTGCACACACTACTCAAGATGAGGCCGCGTGACTGCAGAGTAGAGTGGGACAATCACCTCCCTTGACCGGCTAGCAATACAGTGCTTGATGCACCCCAGGACATGGTTGGCCCTCTTGGCTGCCAGTGCAACTTGCCGTCGACCAGAACCTCCACATCCCTCTCCGCGGGGCTGCTCTCCAGCCTCTCGTTCCCCAGTCTGTACGTACATCCCGGGTTGTTGTGCCCCAGGTGCAAAATCTGGCACTTGCCCTTGTTAAACTTGATACAGTTGGTGACTGCCCAGCTCTCTAATTCATCTAGATCTCTCTGCAGGGCCTCTCTGCCCTTGCGAGTGTCAACAGCTCCTCCCAATTTTGTGTCATCAGCAAACTTAATTAGTATTCCTTCAAGTCCTGTATCCAAGTCATTTATGAAGACATTAAAGAGCACTGGCCCTAAGATGGATCCCTGCGGAACCCCACTAGTGACTGTCTGCCAGCCCGATGTAACCCNCTAGTGACTGTCTGCCAGCCCGATGTAACCCCATTTACTATAACCCTTTGAGCCTGACCCATCAGCCAATTGCTCACCCATCGCATTATGTGTTTATCCAGCTGTATGCTGGACATTTTGTCCAGGAGGATACTGTGAGAGATAGTATGGAAAACTACTGAAATCCAAAAAGACTACATTGAGTGGCTTCCCTTGGAAATTTAGGTGGGTAACCTTGTCATAGAAAGAAATTAAGTTTGTTAAGCAGGACTTTCCCCTTGTGAACCCATGCTGGCTGGGACCAAGGACTGCATTGTCTTTCAGGTGGTTTTCAATAACTCCCAGAATAATCTTCTCCATAATTTTGCCAGGCACAGAAGTGAGCCTGACAGGCCTGTAGTTACCGGCGTCATCCCTGTTGCCCTTCTTGAAGATTGGGACAATGTTTGCCAGCTTCCAGTCAACTGGGACCTCTCCAGATTCCCAACAGCATTTCCGTAAAATCTCTTAGTAATGTGATGAAAATGAGACTGAGTGTCAAGTCTTAGTTTTCACATTGATCGTTAATGTTTGAACACACAAGTTTACTGCATCCTTAACTATGAAGGATGAGATGGTCTAGTAGACTGATCTGTTAATACAGCATTTAAACGTAAAGATTCATTTTTAGTCCAGTGCCATTGATCAATGTGATTGACATCAATCTTAGAGGAGTTCTGACACTGGGTTTCTAAGATGAACCAAACTGACAGTGTAGTCATGCTTAGCTACTCGCTACTGGGATTGTAGATATTTCCACACGATGAATTTGAATTTCTCATGTCCCGAGTGCTTTGTGCTCTATCCAGCAAAGAGTTTAGGTCTATTGTTAATGTAAGCCTTACGAGTAGGCTTCCTTTGAAATCACCTGCTATGTTTCAATTAAGTGAGACTCTTAGTTTGTGTTAAGATCGTTCCTATCTGGTCAGTTTCTGTTTCTGCTGTTCATTCCAATAGGGGTTTTTTTTAGATATAATTGCTGAGTTTGTTTGCTTTTGGTATCGATAATGCTATTATTGGTGGGCTTGAAATTTATTTCTCATTAAATATTTTTGCCATAAAGCTTTTTAATAAAAGGAACTTGGTTTAAAATAGATGACATTTAATGAAAAAAAACCTTATGGATACTTTTTGCAAGTGGAAAAGTTGTATGAGAATTTCTGTGATTCGTTGTATATCCTGTTGGAGAAAGACATGCTACAGTGTTGTTACAGGCTTTGTTCCTTTGCTAAAGACTTTCCATAAGATTTTGATTGCAAAACAAAAATTTGGAAGCA
This sequence comes from Fregata magnificens, assembly GCA_013389945.1. Taxonomy (NCBI): domain Eukaryota; kingdom Metazoa; phylum Chordata; class Aves; order Suliformes; family Fregatidae; genus Fregata; species Fregata magnificens. Next base: position 129,894 of record WAAD01032020.1, read on the forward strand.
GGGATGAAGGTAATACTGAATGGGTTAGCAGGGATGAAACTTTTAATTTTCCTGTTGGTAATTTTAAGTTTTTGTTGTTTTTCCCTGAGTTTAGAAGGTATTTTCTCCTCACAGCCAAAGGTTCTTTTATTATGTATTTTACTAACTACCAAAAATGGGTTTTGGTGCCACTACCATTTAAAGTAAGGTATGTGAAGTTTTGAAAATTTGTTTTTCTATGTTGACTAAAATCCCGTTTTTTTAAATTTAGATTAAAAGTGTACCCCTTGCTTTGACTAATGATTAGTAGACCTCTCTGGAACATGTAATGACTTAATAAATTATGTTCAGAAAGAAATAATGTGGAGAGTGAAATATTCTATGCCTTACATTCTTCTAAATATTAAAAAATAGAGGAATTTGGTTGGTTTATTCATATTTTGTGGTTGATAAATTTCTGAAATAGCAAAACACAAATGTCAGTCTCTGTTAATTTTAGAGCAGAAAGAAAACAAAAATTGCAGGCATTAATTCTGAGGTGGTCCAACAAGCTGCGCCATTATATTTTGCTGGGAGAAAAGATAGATGTATTGCTCTACCTGTCCAATTATGCTACTATTATGATGTGATCTACGTGATTTTTGAATCCACTTCTCTGAGATCAGCTTCTTTTTACTAGCATTTAAAAGAAATGTTTGCATTTCTTCTTTTGACTTTTAACAGATGTTTCTCTATTGAAAAGCAACAATTTTTATCCATAAATGTTAGTTATGTGGGAAATTGGATGTTAAATTTAATGGAACCACAACCAATATTCAGAATTAAGTTTTTATGCTGATTCTGCAGCGACTTATGTTTTTCTGCACTGCTTGGTGTGTGTGTAGTATTTTATGCTGTGTAAAACAATCTTGATACAAAAGATTACTTTGACACTTCAGAAAGTAAAACTCTACTACTTTGGAAAGATTAATTGTACCACCACTTTCTTTGACAGTCTAGTTCACATTTTAGACACAAAAAAGGAAATACTATAAACTGTCAAACTACTTGAAATGTAGTGACTGAAATTTTTTTGTTATTTTTTTAGAAAATGTTAATATCGCTGCTTTTGTGGACCAGTGAAACTTGCAAAATTCTTTTAAATTCAGTTTCTCATTATTATGCAATGTAAGTATTCAAAGCATAGAATTTGTGGGGAATCTGCTGTGCAGGAGGAAATAATGCTAGTGCCAGTTAATATCAGATCAGGTATGTAGAAACCTGTAGATTAATTTCTAGATAGTTACTTGCAGGTATAACTATCCTGAGTAAATACTATTCTTTTCAGTATTTTAAACTTTATTCAAGAGGACTATACAACAAGAAACCCAAAGTCTTTTCAGTAGTTTACATAGTTTATCTTATTTGGGACAGTTTTGAAATTTTTATGTTTAACAGTAAAGCTGAAGGGAACACTGTGTTCAAATTTAAGATGTCACTCAGTTTCTGCAACTTCAGCTATGTACCCCATCTTTTTAGTGTAGTTTTCTGTGCCTGAAAATTCTGTGATACTTCCTTTATATCTGGACACACCCCACCCACCCCTGCCCATGACTTACCTCTTTCAAAGAGAAACGTTTCTGTAATACACAAATTGTCAGTTAGTTAATTTTGCACCCTGACTTGCAGGATATGGATTTTAGAAACTTGCCTTATTTGTAAACCTATTTGGTTTTTTGTAAATGTGTTTTTGTTGTAGATCTTTCACAATAACTTATTGAAGAATAAGCAATAACTAATCAAGTGCAGCAGAAGTCAAGGGCATGACCTCAATTTTTTATATACTAGGAGAGCACTTACTATATGAAGTATAATATGAATATGAACTATGGGCCAGGTTTCTGTTAGCAACCAAATCCCGTAGTTTTTGTGCTTTCATTACAGCTAGGGCTGCTGCTCTGAAGACACTGTTCTGAACTAGATTTGTATGTTTTTGACTTCCCTGGGACAGTTTTGTATTGGTAAAAAATTGTTTCAGGTTCTATAGGACTATTAATGAATTCCCTAGAAGATGAAAGTAACTGTAAATTGAACACATGTAGAAAGCAGTTGTTTTTTAGATGGAAAATAACCTTATTCAGTGGGATTTCTGCATTGGTTTTTTTATTATTTAAAAAAAAAAGAAAAAAGCAATTTGGACTTTTTTTTCTTGTGAAATTAATTATTTTAATCAGATCTGATGATTTGCACTGAAATGTTTAAACTGTAAACAGTCAATTTGTCTTCATTAAGACTTTTTTTGTGGGAAACAGTGACATTTGAGAAACTTGGTATGGAAAGTTGCAAGCTCAAAGACTTGTAGCATTAAGTGTTACACAACACCCTCTGGGGAAAAAAATAGCCAGATGTACTGTTTATACGTGAAGGGTTCTCCTGGGTTGTGGTGAATTCAAGGTACAACTCTGGCCTAAGAATGAAATTGATGTATGCTATCAGACTGTTGAAAAAATATTGTAAAATAAATGATGAAAACTCTTGAATGAAAACCAGGTGTGTGATATATTGCGATTTACAATCCAGTGGTATTATGCACTCCCAATTCTTACAGTTGTTTAGCAATGCTAAAATTTATTTGTAGTCTATGCATTTCTTGGTTGTTTCTGTCAGTATGTATTCTTCCCTCACCGCCTCCATATCACTGATTTAGTATGAAAGCATACAACATGTTACTACAGTGTGGTTTCACAATAGGCATTACATTTCTTGATGGATTTTGGTTATTTACTATATATAGAGGTATATGTAGTTCTTACGCTTGCGTTTAAAAAACCCAAACAAACAACAACAACAAAAAAAAACCCAAGAAAGAAACAACCTGCTGCATATAATTAAATTTTCTGGTTCTCTGATTCTTCTGATTAATGGATTTGGTTGTTTGGTGACTAATACTTTAGCATACATAGTCTAATTAAAGGGACAAAGTATGCTTAATATTTGCTTTCTGGTTTTAAGGAGTAATGTGCTTTACATTTTCACATACTTTGCTGTTTGTTTTTATTGCTCTACTACCATGTTTTTCATATTGTCGTGTCTTGTGATTACTTTCCTGTTGCTTTATTAGACAACTAATGGAACAAGGGAAGCTGAGAGGTTCTCTAGGGGAAACAGCAAAATAAAATGTTGATAAATATACAACATAAGCACTAGAAGGATATTCTCACTGATGTAAAAAATTATAGCAATGGTGTGGTAATTTGTACATAACTGGATTTTTAAAGCCAGTGTTATGTGTTTTAGATTTATTTAGGAGCAAAACAGCAGGGCAAATATGTGGCTGCTGCAGGAGCAGGTGTGTTTGTGTGCGTATAAATGCACATGGTGGATTTTTTTTGGCATAGAAGTCCTTTGACTATTAACTACAGGATTGAGATATTAATATTCTTCTTTCTCTCTCTCTCTTTTTTTTTTTTTTTTTTTTTTTTAGATTGCAAGAAGAAACAGCAGATGAGACTAGATGTTCATTTTACTTTTTCTTTAATTCTAATTACAGAGCTAAGCTTGAGGAAAGTATGTTCTAGGTTCTTTTTATTGAATGCCTTGCCGTATATGGTGTGGCACAGATTAAGTTTGTAGGAAAATTAAAAAACTGGTTTTTTTTTTTCTTTTGCAGGTACAATTTCTGTTATAAGTTGTTATAATTTTACTTTGAAAGGATTCTTGCAAAAATACAGACTTATTAAATTGGTCATGCGTACAATTAAACCTTTGGTCTCATATCGAATTTTCTCATTTAAGTTGGGAAAGTTAGGAAGACTTAAATCAGTTTGTGATAAATGAACAGTATGTCATTCTTGCCGTCTCAATTTTAGTGAGCATAGAGAGAAGCTCGGAATTACTTTTCCCCCCAAAATTAAAATGGAAGATCTTACTACAATTCTTTATCATTTGTTCAGAAAAGTACTTGTCACCAGGGTATCAGTCACTCCTGTGGGTATTGATTTCTACTGAGCACTTTTTCTATCAGTGATGGAAATACATCTTTGAGTTTTATCTGGAAGAGTGATATAAGCTACTGATTCAGGTAATATTTTGCTGAAGTCACCAATAATCTGCTGAATTGAGTCCTGATTACAAAATGGCTGTCAACAACCGATATATGTGTATGAACATTAGTGTGGAATAAGTAGGGATGGAGAGAAACTACAATGCTTTAGCTATTCCTTCTGATAACTCCTTGTGGAGGGACTTAAGGTGCGTCTATGTGGCAAAGTGGTCTTAAGAGATATGTGTAATGAGTGAGGATGTGGAAATAGTAATATAGAAATTGTATAGCTGTAGTAATGCAGGGCATTAAGCAAGCAAATTTATCCTGTTTCTGAGCAAAGCCTACAAAAAGCAATATATGCTCACACTTTCATTGATTTTTGGTATTTAAATTTGGTGTGCAGGGATGATTTGGATATATCTGTGTGGTACTTTGAACAAAATGTATGGTTATACAACAAAGTACTTAAGT
>WAAD01032021.1:2859-39455 GCA_013389945.1 Fregata magnificens
TTTGTTCTTCTATCACAACTTTTGCTGGTTACTTATTCTGTAGCTTGAGAAACTGAAGATAAAAGTTTTATCATAGGCAGCTGTTACAGCATCTTTTAAACCATCTAGCTATCTGAAGACTCTCCAGTCCAAATGAACTATAAATGTGTTTTGTGCAACTGTGGGACACGAGCTGTACCACCTATCTGTATGGAATTAATTTTTACTTTCTATACAACCAGTGCAGAGAGGTGAAAGCCAATTCTGTTAGGTGTTCTCAATTGCTCTGTCTCCCTTAACCCCATAAAGCTCCTATCTACACTTTCTACATACAACGTGAATACCTTTTAAGTGTTATGTTTGATGGGGAACAGGAGTACCTATTTCTCAGTAGAAGACAGTCTTTCTGTAGACTCTGCAAGATTTTCTCCAAGCCAGCAGCTCTTTACAACATATAAACACACACACACAAAAAAATACAATATTTAATTCCAGTATATTAAGGTTTTTTACTTTTTTATCTGTCTCATCCTTAGCATTTTTAAAGTCCTCCTGGATAGCACCATTATTTGCAGCCTTATTGCAAATGGTAAAGAAGAGCTGTACACAAGCCTTTTACGTTTTCTCCATTCTTCTTACCTATTTTTCTCTAGTTTGCTGCTCCCTCTGCCCTTATTAAAATTCACAATAAAAGGAACAAGAATCTTTTAAATAGTTTTTGCAATCTAACACAGTTTAGTCATGATTTGTTGCATACCTGTGGTAGCCTGGGATTTCAAAGAAGCAAACAGCTCTAAGTTCTTATTCACTACACTTGAACAAGGTGACATTTTCTTTAATTAGACAGAAGTGAGCATGGATGGAAAAATAGATGGTGTTTGACTTGCACAGACTTAACAGATGAGGTGTGCTCAGTGTATCACTAAATGTTTTCTATCTGAGGCTAAAGATTTTTTCCTTTATTGCTTCATTCTTATCAGCTCCAGAGCTGAGCACTGAAGAAGTGCGATACAGTAAGTGAACCAGGGTAGGTGAGATACAGGCAAAACTTGCGATTTTTACAATTCTGTTGGCTGCTGAAGCTGGACCCTGATTTTCCTCCCTCAGATAATCTCCAGAGAGCATCTCAGCACAAATGCTACCGTAACACATGACTAGGTCATGCTGAACTGATGGGGGAAATTTTACTTCATTAAACAGAGAACAATTTAACCAGGTAAAACTTACCCTGAAGAGCTTAGATGTTTTTTGAAATTGCTTGTTGAATTCTGTGTGAGACAGTTTGCATGTCTGTTTACCACTCATGCTTATAATCTTGTATTCAAAAACAAATTCAGACTTCACCTTCTGCCTCAGAAAAATAAAAAATCAGTGTATTTATGAATATTTTCACTAATTTCTGTGGTTTGAGGTTCAGATAATTTATTGTTTGTGACTATTGTTTATGAATAATAATACCTAGTCACGTATTGATCAAGTATTTCTGAAAACATTTACAAATGGTAGTTCCCCTCGTAAATTTAATAGAAATAAATATTTATCACAATGTGTACTAGGTTATTGAATTTGTTTCATCATTCACTGACATCTTGTTTAAAAAATTCTAAACAAATATCGTCAGATGTGCTAATTCATATATTTCAAGTATCTCACTGTAAAATGCACAGAGTGAATAATTAGAATAAACTTCTGAACAAATCCTTCAGTCTGAAAATTATTGGCTATACTAGAAGGAAGTTTGAGCTGGTTTGTGCATGATCTGCTCACTGAAAAAGAGTGCTTGGCTTGCAACAAGGTTTTATGTAATTAATCTGGCTCTTATTTGACAACGTTCTCAAGAGATTTGAGCTACATGGTTTTTTACTTAGATGTTTGTTTGCTCAAAAGTTCTTAACTGCTGAACTAGTGGCATGTGAGAGGAATACAATCACCACAGGCGTGAAAGTCATGGTAATGTGAATCTTGCCACTGAAACCCTATATGGAGGTTTTATAGTTCAGAACCGCCTCTCCAGAAAGCTCTACTGTTATACCATACTTCGTCAGAATTTGTACGGAAACTTGCACAGGAGCCGCAGACAGGTGGATATTTATTCTGAAAATGCTATGATGTAGTAATCATTGGAAGATGCTGGTACAAATCAAAGGAAATTATATTCTAAGCCCCATAAACACTACTTCACAGTTATTTAATTAGCATTAACTTTTGTCAACAAAAGAATTCCGGCATGTATAGATGAGCTCAACATAATTTTGAGTGTCTCTGCTCATTTTATTTATTTAGTTATTTTTAAGGTGTATTTGATTTTGTTGAATATTCAAGTCATCTTAAAATAGATTTGACCTCCTAACAAAATCCAGGATGCTGGTAGAAGGGACTGTTCTCTTTTATAGTATTGGCATTTTCCACAATGAAGTCTCAAAGAGCCAGACTCCTGTAAAGATAGAATTGAGTTCCATGAGCTTGCATTATTTGGTTACTTCTGAATAACATTTCAAAAAGCTTACTAAAATATTAATTTGTGCAAATAGCATGGGTAAGTTTTTTAGAAAGCAAAACCCTACATTCCTACATCCACATTTTAAAGCTTGTGGCAGAGCTCCGATGTTAAAAAAAAAAAATCATAGATGCAGAAGTGGATACAGGGTTGGGTTACAGAGGAGTAATTTAAAAATACCGCCTGGGGGTGTAAGGATGGTGTTAGGAAAACCAGAGCCCAGCTAAGCTTAAGAGCTCCTACTGCCACGTTAATAGTAACAGGCTGAACAAGAAAAACATGTGGCCATTGCTGAATGAGACAGGGTGGGAGGTGATTTAGTAGCAATGGACACAGATAAAGCTGAGATCACAGAAAAAGCTGAGGTACTCTGGCCTTCTTTGCATCAGCCTTCACTAGCAAGGTATCCCAGGCCTCGGTGCTTAGAGAGAGGGTTCATGGAAAAGGTGACTACCAGTGGTGACTGAGGACTGAGACAGGGATTGCTTGCAGAAATGTCACCTCTACAAGTCCATGTCACCTTTCCAAAACAAAGGCACACATTTCGGTACAAAATTTTCTCAGTTTTTTTCACCATACTCTATATCAAAACTAATCCCTGAAATGCCAAGTTGATCTTTTTTCCTTTCCCTTTGCCTCCTCTCCCAACCTCTTTTATTTGTTTGACATATTAATTCTATTTTTTAATATCTCTTGATACATCTTAAATACTGGAAGATAAAAGACTCTAAATTATAGTCATGTTTATACACCCCACTTCAGGCAAAAGTGCAAAATGAGTCTCAGCAAAGAGGGTGCAAATTAGTGAAAATTAAGTGCCCTGCTAATTTCAGGTGAAAGTGAACACCTGTGAAAGGGAGGAGCACTGATGCTCTGCTCCTGACCCTGGTACAAGGGGATAAAGAGGAATGGCTCATCAGCTTCTTTGCTGCTGTTTGTGTTGAGGTAGTTCTGCTTGTGCTGTGTGCTCCTGGAGGTAAAAGGTCTGTTTCAGGTTCTGCAGAGATGGGTTACAATGATTTTGCTTATTGAAGTTAAATTCATTATATATGTGGATATTTCTAAGATACCATTCAAATTCTCTTATGTAGTAATCATTTTATTTAAAGACAAATCAAGATTTAAACTCTTGGTTTTGAGTTTCTAACACTTTACTTCCTTAATTCATTGTATCTAAAAATATATTTTTGGAAATATATGTATATTTACCTTACTACTTATACAGGGTATTTTTTCTTCTCTTTAGATTATTACAAGCAATGAATGCTACATCAGCTGGTACATTTAAGCATGTTTCTTGCTTATTGATGAAATTAAGACTATAATCACAAGGTTATGACATAAGCCTATAGAAAAAAAGATTTCTTTTAAAAAAAACCCTAATTTAAAAGGCTATCGTCATAGTCTTACTTACCTGTAGGAGTACTCAAAAAGTGCAAGGCTAAATTCACCTAGGATTCCTAGAATTATGTCAAGCAGTAAGTACCACTACCAGGTATTGTGTGTATTCTGAAGATTTGAACAGTGTGTTGGTCTCATGGTCTCTAGTGACCTGACAGGTTACCAAGAAATTAAAAACTGTACTTTTTTTTTTTTCCTCCTTCCTGCTTGCTGCTGCCTTCTTAAAGACCTTTCTCACAGATATCAGATTTTTCAGTGATTCCTGGTGCACGTTAGCCTGGTAGAAGGTTACATCATCCAATGCTGCAACTGAATTTGTAACCTCCACATAACTGAGCTTTGGATTTATTAGCCAGATCTGATAAACCTTTCAACAGCATAATATTAAACAAAAAAGATTGATTCTAACAAACTAAAAGTTTAGCTCATGACTAAGAAGTTGGAAACAAGTTTTTAAAATTTGACAAAAAAACAACAATAACACAGGTTTATGCTTTGCACAGCATTTTGTTTCTAAGCTATCATTTAAAACCTCTGAAGTCTCAAATAGTCATTGGGACTTGAAGGGAATTACAACAGCCACTGGTTTCTTCCTACATGAAAGGCACCAGTGAACAATACATCTTTTGTTTAGGGAAAGTATTACAGTTGCATTGTAATTTTGTTATTTCTATTTATTTTAAGAGAAATGCACACCTGAGACTTGTAACTTCTCATGTTACTTTCCAATTACTAGGTAGACACATCTCAATGGTGGGAGGAAAATTAAAGAAAATGTCTTCTTTCCAGCAGATGATAATGGAAAGATTTCTGTTGATATTTTCAACAGTCCCAGGTGAGGTAACATTGTGTTGCGACTCTTTTGATTCATTCATTAGAAGAATATAATTGATGTGTAAACCATGGAAACCAGAAAAAAACTTGATTTTTTCTTTAATTTATTCTCTTTTTACCTTACTTTATTTTAGCTAAATCATTTGTCCTTTAACTATGTTTCTTAATTAAATGAAAAATCAATAAATTATAAGATCCTGCTGTTAAACAGTGCAACAGTTCCTGTGAAGTAGTACTGGAAACCACTGCTTTCTATTTTCTTGGGGGGGGTGAGGGAGGCACCAACAAACCTTGTATTGCCTTTAAAAAATACAGTTAACTTCTGTGGTGTTTTTTTTGGTGTGGGTTTTTTTTTAAGATTAAACTCTTTAAAGAAATATATTTGAAAGCCTCTAAGCATTCAATACTAGTGGAAAAATGTAAATTTTATGGATGTAGAGTTTATTAAATATTCTACCATACTTTGCTTTAATAAGTACTTTGCTAGTAATACATCAAGGAATATATAATGCACTTTACAGCTCAGCATGGATTTTCAACTTAATGACTTTCCTCTGGTTATGAGACTGTCTATTTCAAAAATGATTTGTTTAGAAACATAGTCACTCTTTCGGTTTTATCTCACTTTTGAGTTACTACAGGGGACTAAAGCATTATGAGAAGCTTCAATTAAATATGTAAGATAAGGCTGAATACTCCTCATGCTGGTTCCAGGTTATTCAGATACATTTACCATGTAAGGTTTTTTTATTCAGGTTATTTTCACAACATCAGTGTAACTCTAGCATGTTACAGCTGCTTTTATTTGAACAACCTACATATTCACTTAGATAATTTTCTACAGAAACTCATGTGAAATGAGAGAGAACAAGGAGTCTGCAGAGCACATCTAACTCCTGACTAAATACGAAGTACTGGAGCTCAGTTCAGCACCAATGAAAATCTAAATTACATCCACTTGGAAAGTTTACAGCATTGCTTATCCAATCAATTTCTAAGATATAAAGCTATCTGTAGCTTCAAACAGATCTTGTCACCTCTTTAAAATGAGTAGAGGGTGGAAGCGATGTTTGGTATCCCACCTGTGAGAAGTCCCTCACCAGTGTCCAAACTTCCATTTGGTGCCACCAGTAGATCTGTCTGTTCTTCTGGCAGCTTGGAAAACTGGGGCTTATGACATATTAAATGTGCTGCAGCAGCCCCTAGATGAGCTCATGAGATTTGGGTTCCACTAAGTAGGGAAAAAAAGCAATTCTGTATCCAGCTGTCATGGTTTAGCTCCAGTCAGTAACCAAGTGCCACAGAGCTGCCAGTTCACCCTCCCCCCACTCTTGTGGGACTGGGGGAAGAGAATCAGAACAGCAAAAGTAAGAGAACTCATGGGTTAAGGACCATTTAATAATTAAACGAGAGAGAGAGAGAAACAGAACCCAGGAAAAACAAGTGATGCAACTGCTCACTGACTGACGCCCAGCCTGTCCCTGAGCAGCAATTGCTGCCCCCGGCCAACTCCTCCCAGTTTATATACCGAGCATTGGCATCATATGGTATGGAATATTCCTTTGGCCAGTTGGGGTCAGCTGTCCTGGCTGTGCCCCCTCCCAGCTTCTTGTGCACCTGGCAGAGCATGGGAAGCTGAAAAGTGCTTGACTAGTGTAAGCACTGCTTAGCAACAACTAAATCATCAGTGTGTTATCAACATTAATCTCATACTAAATCCAAACCACACCAGTATACCAGCTACTAGGAAGAAAATTAACTCTATCCCAGCTGAAACCAGGACACCAGCTTTCAGTGGAAGTTCAAATATGAGATTGTCTCAGAAGTAGTATGACTGAACTTTGCTTTCTGTACCTCTATTTTTTAAAAAACTTAGGCTGAATGCTGTGCTTCCTGGCAGAGAAAGCAGAACTACCTTCAGTGTAGAAAGGGCTATGTAAATGGAAGATGTTCCACTAAGCCCAGTTTTAGTGGTAATTCTGACTTTAAACATGTAGCTAAGTCTGACTTGTTAATTTAAACATCCACCAGTAAAGGGATGTCCTTACCTTGGCCTGAGCCAGGTGGGAAGTATTTGCACACCCCAGCCAGTTCTGCAGTTAGGAGTTACTCCTGCCGCTGCATGCAGAACTCCCTGCAGAGGGGGTCTGAAGAACACAGTGTGTTTTATGGGGTCCTCCTAAGACTACCTGCAGGAGGACCCGCTGTTAAGCACTTGGAGCTTTCTTGTCAAAGGTGTTACGTACATGCAGTGACCACTATCTATCTATCAACTTCTTACATAGAAAGGTGTTAGAACAGTCTTAAGTATATCAGGAACTGGGTATTAATTGAGAGCTCTGCTTTTGGAAGTACATACTGAAGAGGAAACAAATTCTTCTGAGAATTTGTGGTTAAGGTTTTGTTCATTTTGTCTTTTGACTCTAGCCTCTTTTTTTTTTGTGCTTTAAATCGTTATCAGTTCTCATTTTCTCACAGTAGTAGCTGTCAAATTTTTGTTGCTAACTTTCTTACTATATATTTAAAAAGTGAGATGATAGTTTAAAATAGAGATTGCTTTCCTGCGGATGGCAGCAGGAGCAATCCTGTATGGCCAGTACATGTGGATTCTCTTTGAACATGCTTAATGGTTTCTCTGACACTGACGTCTAATTACTGAAGGTCATGATTGACGTCGTTTTCTTCAAGATAAGGTGTACTGAGATAATTAGCCCTAGAGGAGCCTTAATGAAGGGAGGGAAGACATAATTCTCTGAAACAAGGGAGGGAGGAAGGACATAAACGTCCCAAACAACTGATATGTACACACCAGTAAGCTTCCAAAACAATTGATATGTGTCTTTGAGGGTACATACCAGGCCAGTAAATGAACACATGACCTAAACTGGTGCTCTGAGGCTGAACTCTCTCATCATAATATGAAAACCACACCTCCTGACTAGAAAAAGCCCCCTACTCAAATAAGCCCCTTGCTCTCTGGGCATGTGCAATAAATTTAAGAAAAGCTGTACCTTTAAGTTGAAGTGAGAGAAAAACTAACCAATGACTAACTGGGGGTTCTGAATATTAAAACTATTAACATATTTAACTGTATAAATATCTGCTGCAATTTTAACCGGGTGTGCTAGCTTTGTGGAGTTACCACCTAGCACCCATTTTTGCACAAAGGTGGAATAAACAAATATCTCGTCTCTGTGTGTAAGATTGGCTTATTGCACACTGGGTGAAAGAACCCCAGGTTTTGGGACAGCAACATTATTGTCATGAATTTCATAGCCTGATCTAGCCTTCCATGTTTCCCAAATATGAGGAAATTAAAATGTTCTTATGAACAACTGGGATAAGCTTTCACAGTCTGGAGTGTTTGTGGTCTAGAAACCAGGGGGACGAGTTATTAATGAAATGAATCATTAGATACTAGTCTCCCATGAATTTTAAATGGAGTTTTCTGAAGTTCTTATGGGTAATAGAATGTGAAGTGACTTGTACTGACTTACCAAGAAAAATGCAAGGTGCTTTAGTAGAGAATTAGCTTAATAAGAGAATTAAGTTTCTAAATACACCTCTCCAGACTTAGTTTGCATTAGCATTCTAGTTTAATTTCTGTTCCCACATATGACATCGCTCTACAAAGCTGACACCCTTACCATCATGACACTCTTATCATCATCAAGTTCCAGTCTGGGTAGTGGTGCTGTATTTCACCAAAGTAAATTTCCCCTCAGCTTTCAAGTGGGGACTAAGCATTGCTCATCTTAGTTCAATTATAGCAGTTACTGAAATAAGTGGGCTGACTGCTGAGGCTTCTAATTTCACCTTTGCATAGCAAAGTCTTAAAGAAGTCTCAAACACAAATGAAAAGAATCAGGATGTGGCCCGGAGGATCTGTCCTCAGGAGAAAAATGAGCAGGATTTACCTCTTGCTATAAAATTCATCTTCACTTCTCTTTTCTGGTGGGTAGCGTTGCTGTTTGTTGTTAACATTCATCTTTCATGTGATGTAACAATTTCAGAATATTATAGATAACAGATGTTGGAAGTTTATCATTAGTAATAAATCAATGCAAAATTTAGTTCATAGTGTTAAAGAACTGTACTACAGAGACACTTTAGAGGAAGACTGAATGAATGTGTCCTTACTGTATTCTGAAAACCTAGGCTTTTTTTGGTAGCATATACTCCTTTCATTCCCACTGAATTTTGCCATCATATTGCACAGAATTCCTTCAGAATGTTTTTCCTACTCCTTTCAAAGAGTGTGCATGATAAATAGCATAGTACTGTATAACGAAGAAAGTTTTCTCAAAGAAAATGTTCATGCTCTGGTTTTCTTTTTTATTCAGTTTCTTCGTATAGGACTCTCAGTCTTTTGAGGCAAAGTAAAGTTATGCTCTGTAGCCAACAACGCAGTGCATATTAAATGAATAAGCATATAAGTCTTTATCTGGAGAACAGCATTGTTCTAACCTGTGCATACTGCTTTATGTTTCAGTTTCCTAATTCGGCTTTGGTTTCTACAGTGTCTTTCATACTGGAGATTAATGATTGACTTAAAAAGGCTAAGTGAATGATTTGTTGATGGAAAAAGTTATTTTGTGGATTTATGGAATATCATTGGATTTTACATCTTGGCTAAATCTTATGAGAATAAATGTAGTTTGTGATCACAGGTAATTACAGAAAGCAGCAGAACACCAGAAACTGCCATTTGCCCCCTCAGCTCTGAGAATCAAAATTTCCAACTCAAGGCACTGTACAAAAAATGGTTTTGCTGATGAATTTGAACAGAACTACAGCAGAGTCCTGCAGCCAGTTAGGTTAATCAGAAAAAATGTTATTACCTTTTTCCCCAAGGGTGCCATTAATTTAACACTGGCAAGCTATCATTAGTGCTGTGTGAAATGACTAATTTTCCCTCAGGAGGTGTTCACATAGGAGGCATGGGGTTTTCCATAAGCATTCACAAGCCTGTGTGAATCATAGGTGAGACTTTTGCTGCAAGTGTTAGGAAAAAGCTGCATATGGATTGTTGCTTTTGCTTTCAGTGTTGTGACCTTTGAAATACTTCATGCAGTATCAGAATTAAACCTTCAAGACTAACTTGAAAGAAAGAATCAAACACCTTTACATCTCCAAAAATTCTTGCTGTTTCTTGTTCAGCTCCTACTTGCACCTGTGTAACACCACCTCTCAGAAGACCCTCTCTCTCTTTCATGATCCTGCTCAAGTTGAGGACAACTTTTTTTTTTTGAACAAAAAAACCAAAAAAGCATAACAAAAACCAAAGATGAGGTGATTTTTTTTTTTCACTAGAAGGTAGAACTGTGTCCAAAGAATAAAATTCTGATTCCTGTTTTTCAGGATTATTATACTGCTGTTTTTCCACATATCGTATACAGAGTACATGCATACACATAAAGTTGGGTTTTTTTAAGGATTCATCACAATAGAAATTCAAGTGCTGCAGCTGAATTAGTAGGCTAATGCCACTGGAGCACTCCAGAAAGGATTCAAGACACTTATTTGCAGAGGAAGGTCAAAAGAATCCAACACTAACTTCAACACCCAAAGCTTCTTTTTTTTTTAAAAAAAAAAAAAAAGAAAAAAAACTGCAAACAAACAAAACCAAGCCATACAACTCACTTTGCATATCAGCAGCAAATACCTCGACAGAGGGGGGAAAAAAAAAAAAAAAAAACAAAAAAAAAGCTTGTGGTTGAAAACATCTAGGATTAACTCTTTACCCATTGTAATCAACATGGTTTGTTGAAATTAAGATGGTAGTTATATGGCAAAGCGGTTTGTAACAGGGCAAAAGCCTGGACAGGGAGAAAAAGAGATCCGAAAGATCTATCTTTGGGGGCGGACACAGATGTTTGTGGTTTTGTGTTGGTTTTTTTTTGTCTAGTGAAGTTTTGCGCTGAGATGGCTTTGCAGTGTTCTTCTGTTTTATTCTGTCTGCAGGCAGTGCAAAGGGCATGCAGTAATGATTTGGGCGCATGCTGTTGGATGTTAGTAGGAATGTGTTTGCCTTACCTTCCTACTTTTCTATAACATGTAGCAGTAAAAACAGCCATTGTGCGCTCAGCCTTCAAATTATCTGACACTATTGTTGAGAAATGGATTGGCTTATAAACTTTAGTGATTTCAGTCTTTGGCAGGAGACTTGGCTTTATGACATTTGGGAAATTATTTCAACTTCTTATTCCTCTTGATCTCTTCTCTAATATATTTTAAAGGGGAGCTATTATTATTTATATGGTCACTATTTAAGCCAAACAGCTCCTGGACAATAACTATATCTTCACAGAATGTAGGTATAAGAAGTGAAAAATAATATTTAAATTCATATATCTTAATCTTCCCTAGCTCTTGCATATTTAACTTACATCAACAAACTTGTATCTCTACATCCTTTTATGCATGTTAGTGCATCCCAACCTCTCCATCCCCACAAAGCCCTCTTTAAGTGTAGGTAAGTTACTTCTGCCTCCTCTTTGTCCTGTAGCAATTCCTATAAAATTTTGCCTTTCCTAGAGATGATGACTGGATCAGCTCCTCTCTTTTTAGCTGTCAGCACATTAGCTCCTTAGCTGAGCGAGGAGGGTTTTGCGGTGTTGCGTTTCCTCTGTCTACAGGTCTTCTTGAAGACATTGCCACAATAGCACTCTGCCTTTGGGGCTGATGAATGAGTCATGTTCCTAAGCTAATACAGCTTCACCCCACCTTCCTAAGTGTGGATTTTCAAATTTGGTAGAAATATACATATGCCTACATGGTTTCTGGTATGACCTGATGGGGTTCTTAGGGGGGTGGGGTTGAGATGTTGTTATTTTGGGGATTTATCTCTTCATGTTATTCTTTTTGTCTTGTAAAGCTTGCCCAATGTGCTCGTAATGGTCTCTTCACACAAAAACCATTGCAGCCTGACAAAAAGTGCATCACAGTATTTGAAGACCTTTAGTAGCCCTGGTGCTGTGCTCCCAACCCATAATTCTGCATCGTATTCAAGTCCTGTTAAACGCCTTCTAGAGTGTCAGTGTGGGTAGATGACATTGTGAACCAGGGACTGGAAATCCACCCCATGCTGATGGAGTTATAAAAATAATAACAAAATATTAAGGAAAATCTAGATTACATCCAGCTCTGCTTGAAAAGACAAGAGTAACACGTTCAGCAAGAGACTGCCAACACCAGAACAATTAGGGAAATAAAGCACTGTATAGCATGAACACAAGTGGAGTTGGTGGGAGTTTTGCCAGTGATTTCTGTAGAGCCAGGATGTACATTTAATGTAAGGCATGCTCTGATGATCATAAAAACAGTTTAGATATTCTTTAATTCCCCCTAACACATGCTGAACTCAGTAATCCTTCCTGAAAAGACTAGTGATACAAATTAATATTAATTTAACTCAGACTAGTTGTTTTTCAATGCAATACTCCAAAATTATCACTAATGACAATATTCACCAACTTAAAAAAAAAAAAAAAAAAAAGAAAAAAAAAACCTAAAATATTCCCTTGGCCTTCAGGTTAACACTGAAAAGTTGTTTTACACAACCTTCTAAATTTCTAAGTTTTAATAGTATTTGACATTTATATTGCATTTCAGTTCTGTCCATACAGTTGTGTTGCTTCTATAAATGTGTAACTTCAAAACATTTGAATTTTTTAAGTTATTTTTTGTGAACAAAAATAACAAGTATAACTACAGAAATAGGACAGACGTAGTAATTCCGTTATTAATTTAAAGATATTTTTTCTCACTACCGCTAAGTTCATAAAATTATAAAATAACCTTCTACTGTTAAATACAGTGTGAAAGAAATCACATGTATGTAACTGAATAATTGTAAGTACATTTTTAATCCACTGAATTATCTTTTCAAAGAGCAGCTTATTAAACAATCATCTTTATTTTAGTTTTTTCCCAAAAAATATTTTCTCATATATATATATATAAACGATAGGCAGTTTAAGGAAAATAAGGTATGCACTAGTCAAAGTTCAGCATGTTGAGTAGAAATACTTTTATCTTTTTAAATGTGAATACACATGACATGGAATATGTAGTTGGAAGAGCTGTGATCAGCATGAAGTAATTTTTTTTTTAAAATCTCATTTCTATGGAATTACATAAAGATAAAATATTTCACATAATTCTGTCCCCATCTAAGTATACTTAAAGTTCATAAAACCAACTGAAAAACTAAACCAGGACTATTCAATGACAACTCTGAATAATTAAAATTTTGCAGATTCTGAGTTTCAGGTTTTTAACAATCTGTCCTTTGGTGCTGATATTTCTCCTGACAAATTTATTCCACATCTAGTAGCAGTACTGGACCATTTAATGTGGATATGACACTCCTGAGAAAGTGGGAAAATGGAGTTTAACAAAGTTTCAGAAACTTTGGATATGGGATTATGAATCCTCTAAAATCTTGTTGAAGTGCTTCTAGCAAATCCAGGCTCTGCTTTTGCCAGGATAAGAGAGATGGAATTTTTTCTATTGTCCGATACAAACCACTAGAAGAAAGCACAGATATTATTTAAACTAATTTACAGTAAGAGGCAACCCCCCCCCCCCGAATTTCTCAAATGAAATGAGTTCCATTTGTAAGTGTGCTTTGAATAATTTCACATTATTCAAGTCTTTTGGATATTGTTATTCAAGTCACTCCTTATGTTGCTTGCATACCTTTCTCCAGAGTGACAACTGCTTCTTGCAACTGTGTGTGTGAAATTTTTTTTTTCCTGAAAAGAATCCAGGATGAAACAGCGAACTTTTTGATTAAAGCCCTGTTTAGCATAGTGAAAGAGAAAAGGCACATGTGAGAGCTCGTTACCAGAGGGACTGAGGGCTCATAAAGCTGTAGAAAGTAAGCCTGGAGAGAGTGGAGATCACTTGCTCTTTCCTCTGGCATATGCAGAAAGCTGAGGGGAATGGGAGTCCCCCAACTGGAGAGACTTAGGACCTGAAGAGCCCGTGCACAACCCAATCCTGGCAGTGGCTGCTCTGGTCTTGCTCAGCACTGTATGGTCATGGGCAGGGGTGTTCTGCCTGCATGCAGCCCTGCTGTAAGGAGGGAAGATGCTGGAGCTGTGCTGCTCCAGCCCCTTCCCCTGGCTCCCACCTCCACCTCCCTGCTGCCCCACAGTGAGTGGGGCAGGGCGAGGGGGAAACCTGCCTCCTGCCTGCCCCCAGTGTGATTCCCACATGTGGGCCCATGTCCCAGCAGCTCCAAAGGATCACACTGATGATTAGTGCCCGCAAGGACCATACTACTGGGTCTCATGAGATCAGGACAATGTCCATTTGCTTCCACCTAGCTGAAAACAAAAATACTTTGATACTTATTTTCTTGAATTGGAAATAGGTTTTTATATGCAAGAACCCCCCTGCGATGGAAGGCTGCCCTTGGGATGGTTTCAACTTCTAAACCATATTTACCATAGGTCTTGCGGAAAGGGATTACATCCATCAAGTTAGTCAGTGTGCATTTGATCAAAGCTGGGTGGTAGAATACATGGTGGATCGTTTATACCAGTGGAAACGGCAAAGAGCATTGAGATAATAAATCAGGTTTTTAAAATCATGCTGCTCTTTCCTGTGACAATATTGCTTTCTGTTCTGTAGTGATAGTTCCTACATTATTTCAGTATTAGGAGACTTAAACCAATGTAGACAATTTGTGTATGTTAAGAGATACTGTTAGTAAAGGATCCTAGAAGCTGGGTCAGCATGTATTTAAATAATTAAAATAACTCTACAGTTACGTTTAATGAGAGAGATTGCTAAACATCTTTGTTCTATAGAACTTTGGTCATTTATCTTGAAAATATAAATTGAATCCCAGGATACAGTATTGAAAGGTAAGCACATCTGGGGACCAAACTGAAAGGCTTAGGCTTCTTTGTTTAAAACAATTCTTCAGAAACCACAAAAGCATTGCTAAATCAAGTCATAGATCAGTAATGACATCTCCTTCTGTATTTTTAGCATTGTAGATAGCACTGATAACAATGCAAAATGTGAAATTGCATGGTGTATCCACTGGATATAATAGTTAATCTGATTCATGATCTCCTTACATTGTGATCCCCACAAATTTTGCATACTAAGATAATACTGGAATTCTAGTAAAGGTTTTTTTCCTCAGGGAGGATGATACTGTGGGTAACTACGCATTAAAAAGTTTATCATAAACAGACTAACTGCCTGTGAAATATTACTGAGAGCATACTAAACAAATTGGGTATGGTATAGGTACTACCTTGTGAAAACCTTGGCACTAATGTCAGCTGATAAATGCCCCCGTAGCTTGCCGATTTCCAGTCACAGGCAATGAAAGTGCACTGCTTGGTTCAGAGACAAACACTGCAGACCCAACAATATTTTATCTTAATTTAAACCTTAATCCATTTAAATAGAATCTGCACTGTAATAGTAGTGTTAAATCACAGAAACGGGAATAGTGTTAACAGCAGGACATTATCTTTTATTGAGGGCAAGCAGCAGGGTTGCTGCTAATGAGGACATCATCAATTTATCAGTTAAAGGTCAATCTAAAAGGATTTCTGCCCTCTGCCTGTCTCACGCCCCCCATGTTTTTTGCTCTAGACTATCACTGTGTGGACCCTGAATAATTTTTATCAATCACCCTGTGCTATGACAGGAGACATCTTAATATAATGTTTACAAGAAGTACAGATTTGCCTAACTGGGAAATTCTGCTTTTCTCCTCATCATTTACCAAGTTGCTAAAATATTTCCTGCTACCTTTCTATTTCAAATGTTAGTTTAATGGTTTTCTGTCCTGCCATTTTTCCGTAAGCTGCTGATCACTCTTAAATCTTAACATGAGAGAAATCTTTGATGGTATGAATTTCTTGGTGACTGATATGTCTTACTGGAATAAGTCTTGCAAAAGGATTCAGTATCCTTCATATATTATGTGGCTATCAAAGACAAGAGCATCTTAATTCAGTATGGAATAATTACTGGTACGTACCTTCAAAAGGCTTCTTGATTGCAAAAATATGAAATAAATAAGATATACACATTGCTTACAGTGGTATTTTAAAGATTAGAGCAATTGAATCACAACTTATTCCACAGTAAAATCAAATTTAGATTTTATCGTAAGTATTTAATTATTTTTCCCCCTCTGCTACAACATGGCAACCAGAAAGCAATTTTATATTTCTTTAGTGGAGCTGTCGAACTCACATGATCCCTTTCCACAGTTCATGCTGCCTGATGTGGTTTTGTACTTGCCAAGGAATGAGACCTTGAGAATCAGCTAAAGGAAACAGTATGCTTTCTTGCACCTAATTGGGAAAATGTTGTTCTGTTTGAAGTTGCAAATCAACTAGTTACTTCTAATTTCATTATCTCTGGGCATAAGGCATGTGGTAATGGTGATACTTTTGCTGTTCCTATTTTTGTAATTTGTTTTAATCCATTAGAAGCTTAAGTCTTCGTATTGACTCTTGTCACACTTTTTTTCTCTGTAATTTCACCATATATGGATTTGTAGTTTAGAGACAGGAATTTAAAAACCCTCACAAGAAGCCTGCAAGTTATTTTACTCTTCCCCCCAGTTAAAAATGTTCCTTGGTCTAAACAGGCCTTTTTTAATGTAGAAAGAAAGTTTAACATTTCTGCACGAAAAATCTGAAATGCAGGAAATCCAGTATTTAGGACTGTAGCTTTAAAGTAAGGCCACACTTGCACGCAGACTTTCACTGTTTTAATGTAAAGATTACCGTGATTGTACCCAGGAGTCCCTCTCAATGACAGGACCCCCATTATGCTAGATTGTGTACAAGATCCGAGTTACAAGTTTCAACAGAGATGGGAGTTTCTGCAAGAAATGTGACAGACAGGCAACTAGCAGAAAACAAGAAGACAATAGTGATCATCATGATAAACGCTAGTCTCAGCACATGTTGTTAAATTATTAGGTTTTTAAACTAATTTACTTAGTGGATAGTCTTAACCAGGTTAAAAATGGATGATATATTGATTTTGCGTAATCTTGTGAGGAATCAATTTAACCTAGGCTGATGTTTCAGGTTTAAAACAATTTAAGAGTGTCTACACAGGAGTTTTGCACCACTTTAACTAAATTAATCTTGAACCAATTTAATTTGGGCTGGTATAATGTTTTGGACAGGAAACACTGTATAAAATACTTAAAAGTAAGAATAAAGTGGTTCTAATCCCAAATTAATGATCAGACTTTGCCTCCAGTTAGTTGAATGTCATGCTCTATTAAAATTAGTAGGATTACACTACATTTGGGAAAACAAACTTCAGCCAAAGCTTTGCCTTATTGAAAACCACAGCTTTTTTGAGGTGTAACTTCATCCATGTGACAAGTGATGACTGAAGGCTTTAGGTTTTTTTTACATGTAGATAGATCTTCAATTTAATGTTCTCACACTTCTGGGTGGGTATCAGTAAATTCCACAGGATGGAGGGGAAAAAAAATAAAATATAATGGCAGGCTATGTGTTTACATTCTGATTTGGGCTGCTTCTTGGCTCTTCTTTTAATCTTTAGATAGATAAACTATTTTGTTTCTCCACAGTACTACAGTGATCCTGAATCTGCCTTGCTTTTATCATCTCTTCTGAAGAATGCATACGTGAACAGACAGTTATACAACCTCTGCTTCAGGTCCCGCTTGTGTGCTGTCTCATCAACTTGATGCAGCTCTGAGGTAACAAGTCAGCACTGTATGTTGTACCATTCAGTGAGCATCCCCCTCCTGGGACACGTTCATTGAAGCTTGGTCCTGATTTCTTTCAGAAGAGACACCTATGGTCTAAGTACATCCTAGCTTACAACCAAGTCCTTCAATTTCTCTCTCTGTTATTTCTTTCTAGCCACAAAAGAGTAAAGGGCAACGTTACTTTCTTGCTCCTGTCTAAGGGTAGGCCATTTCACAGTAGTCTGGTGTCTAATCTTAAAAGATGTATACATGTAGCTAGGTAGACAACATCTTTCAGGAGCTTTGGCACTAGCAAATAATGTGGTACTTTAATGTTGAATTTGTTCTTAGACATACTCATGCCCATGTAAGAATGCATAGTTGGATATATGCCTTGCACAAATGCAGGACTCCAACATCTTAAATATATTGGTGGTATTGTAGAAACTGCATGTAGAGGATTCATGGGGTTTTGTTTGTGGGTTTTTGGGTTTTTTTTCCTTTTATGCAAGGCCAGGAGCATAAGTGCTGCTTGATAAATCTTAACAATAATAAAGATCAATAAACATGAGTATATTTATTGCTGTTTGTAAACAAAAAATATAAAATGCTATCTCAACTGCTGTAAAAAGTGTTGATGAGGCCCATTTAATTCATGGATATTGCTGATATTTTAATTCAGTGGTAGCATTGGGATGAAAGAAACATATATCTTTTTGAATTTACGTTTGCAGCAAAATGAGAGCCACTAGAAATATGGTTTAAGAGCAAGTTTGCTGCTAGTTTACAACAGCAGAATCCTACTTTCACTTGATTCATAATGAGAAAAGCCTCCGTTTAAAAATTCAGTCCTGTAGTTTATGGTTTGTCACAAATGCCAGAAAAATAATGTTGCAGATAAAATTGTGTGCCAGTATCCCTATAGGCACAACATTACAGAATAAATACGAGTGTAGCAGGCTTGGGTTTATATTAACGGTTTTAGAAAATTTACTGTGGCAGGTCCAGTTGGAGATATTTCTCATCTGCACCACCCAAAAATTGAAAAGGGCAAAAATTCCTAAATACTGGGGTCAGAAGGATGAGCTTCCTTTTAGACTCCTCCTCAGCTCCCCCCCAAAAAAGATATTTTCTTTGTTAAGAAACAACTGAAATGACTTGAAATCACATCACTACAGCAGTCGGGGGTTTTTTTTTTTTCAGATATGTTTCTATATCTGGAAACCAAGTGTCATGCATCTTCTCAAATTGATGAAATGGAGAAAAATTTAAATCTTACCTTTCAAAAATAAAGGTCCAGTGAGAGGGAGAGAGAAAGTTGCTGAAGTATTAGCAAATAGTTTAAACTTTCCAAGCTGCTTTAGAGGCACCCAAATGTCAAACCATCTGGGCAAAATTCTACTATCAAAATCACACATGCTACTTTCTGAAAATTAATTTTAAGTAAATATGTTATGGGCCAGAATGTCTAATTGATCCTCTCTGGGCTTTTTTCCATGCTCTGAAATGTGCTTTGCTCTAGATCTCCATGCTTGCTGCAGATGGTCAAGCTTCAAATGGGCTTGGTTTGGCCAACAAGTGGCTTGCCAACCACAATTTACTTTCTTCTTGCCTGAAGTGGCCTGAAATTCATCTCTGAAGTGAGCTCTTTCTGACCACCATGTAAACATATATTGCTTACTTGTATTGTTTCTTTTTTTTTTGATGTATCACAGTGAGCTGATGTGTCTGAGATTTCTCATGGGGGAAGTTTGTGTAGTTATTGATGATGATGCAAACTGGGTGTAAAATTACTTAGGCAAGTTTGAGCTGGCATAAACAAGGACAGACAGTTCACCAGTGAATCAGATTCCTGATTTGAGGCAGGGGGACTGGGCCTGAGTTACCAGGTCTCTGCCTCCACCTTACCAGCTATGCTGGCCTCTTTCATGAATAATAGAAGTTGTTTTAATCCCCTTTTCCCAGAGCCAGGCGAGGGTGGTTCACAGAAGGTGATTTCCAATACTTAGAGTGCCTAGTTTGAGATTTTTAGAAACGTACATAACTTTCTCAGGGACCTTATGCATGTCACATTCAGCACCAATAAGAACATCTTTTTGGTTTATTGCATTTGGTCTCCCACTACTTTATAGCTCTGTTTGTCGTACTAATAACTATAGCTTACAGTTTGTCAGATTTTACACCCTTTTTTTGTTATTTAGTTAGTTTTATGTTCTGTCCTTATAAAATACCAGTAGCTGTTGTGAAACAGTTGGGGCCAGTCAAAGTCAAAGCAGGAATATTCCATGCTGCTGAACTAAATTTTATGTATCTATTTTCACAAAGTTTCTTCAGCCCTAAGTCAGGAAACCCCAGGACTAGGCAAATAAGCCATTGGGTGGCAGCTGAACTCAGACACTGGAAAAATAATTCCAGCGTAGTTTAATACAAATAGAATTTACTTCTCCTTCCTCGTCCCACTTCCCTGAAATAAAAGCCTGAAAAAATTTTCTTCTGCATAGAAAAGACTAATTTTAGGCTTTTTTTTTTTTTTGGGGGGGGGGGGGGGGGGCACGACACACACGACTATTATCTTCCTTTCCCTTTTCTCCCCCTGAAAGCTAAAGCTCCAGAAGAAGACAAAAAGGCCTGTGGCCTCTCCACATTGCTTTGGGATTGCCCTCTGGCATCCAGCCCTGGAAGTGAAACTAGCTTTCACCCTCTGCCCAAGGGATTTTAAACCTGCCTCTTCTTCCACCCCTGCCTGGGGGTGCTCCCCTGGCCACTGATGTCCCAGCTACTCTCCTCCAGCCACCATAAATTTCTCTAGCTGACGTTGTTTTGTTCTGCAGCACAAATGTTCACAGGGAACATAAACTAGAATCCCCTGTAACTTGTAACTTGCTTCTCAAGTGATTATCCTACTCATTGGAGTAAGTGATGTTGGAGTAAGTCATACAGCATGAAACTGTTCCAGCTGGGAACTGTGCAGGGTGCCAGTTTCAGCCTTCTGTTTAAAGGTAAAATCCTTTTTGTCAGGTATAGACTTCATCCCCTTAGATTAACGGTATCATTCCACTGTCTTTTGGGGGGAGGATACTCATTTTAGGCAAGATTCATCTCTCTGCAGCTTTACATCCTGTGCATAATACATTAGAAAAGGACAATTAAAAAAGCTAGCATACTAGATGAAAGGGTTGCTCTCTGCCCTCCTTTCCAATACAAGAATGCAAGGTAAAGGTATTTTTCTAGAAACTGAATATATGAGTTTAATCTACTGAGGGAAAAGAAGGAATGGAATTGATATTTTCCATATTTCTCTACTGAATTTCAATGTGCTAATGCATTATCTGATCCGTTCCAAACATGTCAGGGTTATAGCTCATGCGCAAGCCATCTGTGTGATACACGTGCAATTTGTTCATAGCTTCCCAGATGCATTAGAGCCACTGCACAAGAGCTGAAGCCTAGGGAACAGATCTGCACTTCCCCATCCATACGATCTTTACATGCCTGTTGACTATTTGACTGAGATTTCTGGAATTAATTCAATCAGGGTTACAGCCTGTATAGAATCCCATAGGAAAAGACAAAGGCTAGAACTCAGATAAAACTTTTCAAAGATAAAATCTCCAAGCAAAAAAAGCCCGGGGCGGTGGGGGAATCCCAAAAAACCCAAACAAAACTCCAAATCTGCTGACCTTGTTGCTTGAGCAAATTTGTACCTAGTAGCCTGGCTTCTCACAGGCCAATTGGTACTCCCTGACCGTCTGCAATGACTTGGCTCAGGTCTGTGATTCCATCTGATGAGTGTACTGCAAAAGACAGGTACTAGGTTGTGGAGATTATAGAGGGGAGAAGAAACTGATAAAATGCTACATATTATCGAAAGGGAGTTGCTATTGCATTTGAGGAAAAATTTGAAAATAGTATTTTGGGCAGAGCCTTAGCAACGAAGGGGAAAAACACCTCTTTCTTTGGTGAACTAAAACTTTATTGCATTGTAAGAATTCTCATTCAAGCCTAAACACAAGGAATCAGAAGAGAGCTAGAGAGCTACAACAGTAGGAATATTTAAAAGAATTCCATTTGAATATAATTTATTTCTGGCATGTTCAATCTTTCATGTTTCAAAGATTTCACACCTTTTAGGGTATTTTCTTCTTCCAGTCGAGAGTAACTGAATCAATCAATTCTGTTCTGCGCATTTCTCAAATTGTTGCTGTTTGGAACTAATACATTGCAACTGTATGACAGCTTCTAAATGAGACCAAAAATAAATCAAAGGTTTGAAGGGTTGCCTTGGGCACCTACAGAGGTTGGATGATTAAGTGAAACTGAGTGAATAATACGTAGTGAATAATACACTCAAAGAATTTTTATCCTTTTTTGCCTCTTCTGTTAGAGTAGCTGCAATCAAATCATGATTTGTACAAGTTTGTTATTCATCTTGGTTGGCTTATTCTTAGCAGTAAGTTGTTTTGTTATTTTTATTTTATGGACAGATCGTAGTTGCTACTGTAGCAGACAGAAATCTGCTGTAGTGATAGTTGTTAGTGACTGATCACTTCAGTCTATATTTGTAGTTTTCTTTGACTAGGCGAGACTTAGGACAGATAGCAATAAAAATAATTTTAAAAAAAAGAATT
This sequence comes from Fregata magnificens, assembly GCA_013389945.1. Taxonomy (NCBI): domain Eukaryota; kingdom Metazoa; phylum Chordata; class Aves; order Suliformes; family Fregatidae; genus Fregata; species Fregata magnificens. The sequence continues at coordinate 24,923 of WAAD01032021.1, forward strand.
TTGATTAATGCCTTTGTAGAACATACAGGATTATGCAGTGTCACGTATTTATGAAACTGAGCGATTCCAACACCAGTATCTTCAGATACAACTGTAATCCAGTTGCATGATCAGAAGCTTGAAGTACTACATCTTTAGCATTTTTGTCTATGGTTTTGTGCATGCAAATTTCCTGGTCATGAACATGGCCCAGAGCATTTGTCCTGTCACTGAAAAAGACCAATGAGATGTTCTTTGGTTCATACCCTTTGATGGATGATGGAAATAAGCTGTCTACAAGCACCAGCAGTATGCCCTTTCTTTATATAGATTAGCAAAATTTGACAACTCAGTTAGATTAAAGTAGCAGTCGGGGCTCAGAAAGAGTTAGTGGCTAAACTATTAAAAAAATCTGATCTGATTAAATACTGGATTTGATTAATTGGGGGGGGTGGTTGTTTGGTTGGGTTTTTGACCCTCTTCATTTACTGTGGCACTGATATCATTATTTATATGGTGCCACAGGCGTGCCAGACATTTTACAAGCAGGCAGTAAGACAGGGTCCTGGCCCTAGCAAGCTTGCAACTCGAGTTAATATTCCCTCAAAGTTTGAAAAAAGGTCGATCTATGGCATAACTTTATGCATTCTTAGGGAGCCAGTGACTGTAAACTGCAACTACATTATATGTGTACTAATTAAAGTTCAAATGTTCTCTTAGTTTTTTGCTCCAGGCTGAGAATAAGAAGTTAATATTTTGTTATCACTGGAGTACAGCCTCAGAAGCAGTGCAGTCTTGATTTTAATATTGATTTCTCCATTGTACAAGGATTAACATGTGTCTTGCTTCTTGAATCACAGATCTTATTTCCTGTATATACTTCACAGAAGAGCTTTGGAATAGCAATAAGCAGTTTATCATTTTACCTGTTTAAACGGGGGCTGGGCATACAGAAAGCACAGAAAATGTAGGCATGTATGTTTTCCCAAAAATTTATCATAAATGTGTGTTGCATGTTAGCTACAAGAATAAATAATGTTTCTGGTTTGGCACAGAAATTGAGATAATTAATCTGAGTCTGTATGAGTTGCCTTAAAACCTGACTTGTGAGCAAAAGTGCATTGACTTTTTAATCTATTTATTATTTATTCATTTATGAAGAGGAGAATGCTGTGAATAGGGGTTTAATATTCTGAACTTCATTCTAACTCTAATGCATGCTGTTAATCTGACATAGCTTGGTGATCAAGCCTGTTTCTCAGATGCTATCAAAATGCAGTATACTGGAGAGGAACAGATTAAGAAATTGTTATATCCATTTGAGACTGAATTATTCTTCAAAACTATCCATATTAGACTGGCATTTAAACCACTGTTTTGCAATGAGATATGTTCTGGGATAAAGATGAAGTTAGTGACTCTTGGTTACCATAACCTTAGAACACCTAGGCCTCAAAATTTTCTAGTCCATCTCTCCGCAAGGCATAAAAAAACCAATACCTAATTCACTCATGACAAATATTTGTTTAGTTTTGTACCTTTTTCTTTCCTTTGAGATGAATAATGGGATCATTCAAAATTTCTGATGCAGGTCTTCACCTGCTTCCAAATGTTCCAAAACATATTTTACCCTTTGGAATTGTTTTTGATATCAATCCTTTCATGAACTATACTACCACATATAATGAGACAGTCCTTGGGATCCAAATTCTCTGGTAAGCTCATGTAATTTCTTGGTTCACTCAGCATTAAAATGACATACCTCCATCTTCTGGTACCCTTCAAGTTCTCCTGTAACGTATGAGGGTATAACTGCTTAAAAAGCTAAGCAAAATAGGATTGCTGCCCCAGAATGTAGCCTGGTTTATTGCAATTCCTTCTATTCCTGCAAGAACAGCTAGCCTCAGAGAGGTGAAGGGAGGAAGAGATCAGATGGTAAAAATAAAAAGAATTGTGCTAAGATCAACCCTTTTTGCTCAAATCGCACTCTCCCCAGGAGACACCAGCTGAATATTGTATCTGGAGGTAAGTCCATTTGGGAGCCTAAGAGATTCCCAAAGAGAATCCATTTAATGTTTCAGAGACCACAATGAGCTTTACTTAGATCACCTGTCACAGATACACATCTGCAGGTTTGACTGTTGAATTTCCCCCTTACAATGTAGCATTTTACAAGACGTGCTAGACAGATGCTGATTCTCTATACAGTTTAACATTTCCCTCTGAGGATGTATTGCTTCTATAATTAGTACTATTCTTTTGATGCATCCAAGCATAACTTTCTGTTGTATCTTGTGTTTGTTTTCATTAGGTTGCCATGGAAATCTTGGAAATCATTGACTTGTAATGGATTTCTTTGAAGTTCAGCAGCTACACAAGCAGATGTGAAGCATTCTAGTTAGAATTGCTTCCACTAGACTATACAATGCTACCCTCTAGTTCTTTTACAGTACAATAGCACTTTCCTTTAATTCTTTGTGCAGGTGTAACAGACTAAAAACATGTTTAATAGATCTGACAAACTTTGCTGTTGTGGGAAGACAACATTAACTTGCTGGTTGTCTTTTGCTGCTGCAAGCTGTCAGAGGAAAACCACTAAGCAAATGCAGTCCTGCTACTTTGGGAGCTGAGCTGAACTGGCTATGTTGCATCCTGTACTCATCTGCCTGATAAGCATTCAGCTTTCAGATGCCAATCTTTTCAAGAATAGCAACAGGAACTTAGATAACTCACAGCCAAAGCTACCTTATTATCTAGTTATGAAGTTGCTTAGCTTGAAAATACAGTAAACTGTTGACCCAATTAACTAGCTGTACGGGTGAGAATTGTTCAAACGCAGTGGTTTTCAAGTGTTTGATATAATCAATATCCAGGCATTTTGGTCTATTACATAGTTTCTCCTGTTGTGCTTCAGATATTGAAACCTATCATTGAAATCACTCTATTCCCTTGGCAAAGATTCCCCTGAAAATAAGGTTGTCACTGATTCTTTTTCCTGTTTGTCTCACTGCTCTGGACATACCAACACGGTACAGATCCTGTGTGACATACGTGGGCATAACGCCCCCTAATCAGAAAGTGCTCATTCCTTTGTAGATCACGAAACAGAATAAGTGGAGAGATTTTCAGACAAAATAACTGTGCTTCTTCAAGTTACAAAAATGACACAGTAAATATACAGGGGTTAATATGAAATTATTACAGTGTCTTACATACACCTTCATTCCACAGGCTGAGACACTCTTTGTTGGTATACATAGTGTTTAAAATGCAATAGTCACCCTTACCATAAGTATTGAAAACATCTCTTGTTCAAATCAGTTTCAACACAAAAATGTTCAAACATAAAGTCTTATTACCTTTCACATGAGACAAGTTACCTGGAATACCAATGACTTGCAGAAATGTAGTAAAGTGGAATGAAGTAGAAATCTATTCAAATTTTGAGAGAATCTGAGTATTTAATGTCATTATTTCAGATTTTAAATTTTCCAAACTTGGGAAAAGTCTAATTCTGTGGTCTGAAATACCACTGTTTGACAGTTATTAACAAATGCTAGCTTTAAATAACAATGCATGCTGCCTTTTCTTCTATATATATTTCTGTGTTAATCACAACATTCTCCAAAATTGAAGTAAATTGTGGGGTTTTCCATTATAAAAGCACAAAAGAATTTAAATGAGTAATGAAATGCATTAATAACAATGTCACTGGATAATGTCATTAATAATAGCTTACAGGTAATACTCTAAAGATTTAAAATTTGGTTCAAAAGTTTACCTGAAGATTATCCATTCTTTGTAAACCTCCTGGGATGCACAGTATTTTACAGGAATTTGTTCAGGTGCATCCTGCATCCACCTGGCCTGAAAGAGAGGAAAAAACTTTGCTGAGTGGTATTTCAGTGTTCAAGCTCCAGAGCTATCAGGAACTTCAAGCTACAGAACACTGCAAAGCCAGCATGAGTGAAACAAAGAATAATGGGTGAACATTTTTAAAAAAAAAAAGAAAATTAAGCTTGAATTTCAGGTGAGAGTTTGGTGTGCACTGGTTTTCTCAGTTCTAACTGAGAATTAATCTAGTACTTAGTAATGAATTTTTAGAATGGATGGACTGTCTCAGACTTACATTTTGATAATTTTTCAAAAATGACAAAGTCTGTTTCTTTCTCCTCATTTTTAATTCCTAATGTTGAGAAATCTGGCCTTGTTGAAGTTAAAGCATGTGAACAATATGACTACTTTGGATTAATCCATCCTTGATTGTCATTTTGGCATGGGAGGATTGTACGGGAAAGCAGCAGTCAGTTCACAAAAAGAAAGATCTCACTTGAATTATAACAAATGGTCAAAGAAAGAAAGAAGAGAGAGGTTTTGAACTTGGCCTTTATTTTTATTTTTCTAATTGATTTTTTACATAGATTGGACATCGGTTAAGCTGAAAATCTTGTCTCTTTGTTGTCTTTATATGCCCCTTGCCTCCTGACACACACTAGCATTCTATGTGTGCAGAAGTGCTAATGATGGCAGGTCCACAAGCAGGAGATGCAATGCATCTTGGGTTCAACTTCTCTGAATGCACAGGCAACTTTTCGAGGATGACTGATATTCACAGATGTATGAGTAGAAATCCGAAGAGGTCAGTCCGGGAAGTGTGTTGCAGTGATTTCAGATTTATCTGACAAGTCATCTTTTGTGAATGAATGCTATGTCGTCTTTCACAAAATCAATACAAAACATCACTTCGTGAAGCAGGAAAAAGAGAAACTGGGTTCCCAAAATAGACCCAAGTAAAACTTGGGTCTTTCAGCTTGTCATATCTAACTTGGTGAATGAAGATAGGTCTTATGTCTCTTTATATGGCTGTACACAGTGAAGTTTTTTTGTCTAATATACAAAACTATAAAGTGATAGGTTTGCAAAGGTGGCAATGAGTAAGCGTTTTTAAAACCCAGCTGCCACCTCAAGGAAGGGTCGGAGAGCAAGGACAATGAAGGAGCACAGTCTCAGGACAGCATGGGCAGCCTAATGGCTCCTCGTCCCGGGAAGAGGAAGCTCTCCCCCTTCCCTCAATTCCTGACAGCAGTCCTGTCCCCACTTCTCCATATCTGCTGTTCCCTTGACCCTTACATGAACTGATCTGTTTCTTCAGTATTATTGAATTAAAGCAGTCTAATTTGCAGGTATTCCTTGCAAGCTTTAGTGAGTCAAATTAGCTCACAGAAACTCTGATGAGTGGTGGGGGGTGAGCAGTGGCCAGAGCAGGGAGAGCAAAAGGAAAGAGGTGGAGGGGCCAGTAGCAGCAGTGAGCCGTCAAATGGCTTCCCGTCACCCTATAGCCTATCCCATTAGGCCAGGAGGAGTTTTAGGAAACTCTTCTTGAAATTCTTTGCGAGTTTCAAAGGTCACTGGTTTTCACAGCAAAACCAGCTCAAGAAACCCCTGCCACCTCCCAAGGGCAGCAGCACATTTCTCCTCTCCGTCCCCCTCCCCTGCCTGGCACACCTTGCAGTCCCTCACTATGTGGTTTTGCTGCTCTGACAGCCGGCATGGCCGCTGCTGCTGCTCCTCTCTCAGAGGAAGGATGAAAGCAGTTCACCTGCACAAATGCCAGTGATCCAGCTCCTCGGTTCAGCTTGCAGGCAGCTCTAGTAGCCACCAGCGGCATAGCAGTGTGGTGTGTGGAAAACAGCCAGGGTCTGGGTTCGGAAATGTCTAAAGCTGGTCCCTTAAAAAAAGTGATCCTACTGATGCAGTTGATCGGGCTGAAAAGTCTACTAGAGAAGTAGGCTTTTTTTGATTTTGGTTTACCATCTCTGAAACACTTGGGACCACTTTCAGTTGAGAAATAATGGAAAAACTTCGACAACTTACATACCGGGTGCAGGGGGCTGCAGGGCGGCCCCTGTGAGGAGCGGCCGGGGCTGCCGGTGCCGGACACAGCCGGTTCCAGCCGGCTCCAACGGCCCCACCGCAGGGCACGGCTGGGCCCCGCAGCCACACTGGCGGCGCCTCGGGGAAAGCCTGCGTAAGGAAGAGCAAAAGGCTGGACAGTCAGAGAGAGGAATGAGGGGGAAAAGTATCAGAAACAGCCCTGCGAGCCCCGAGGGGAGAGGGGGAGGAGGAGAGACCACACTGGATCAGGTATCCACACTGCACCCACAGAGGACCTCACGCTGGAGCAGGGGAAAAGTGTGACGAGGAAGGAGTGGCAGAGAGGAGCTGTTGTGGTGTTACCACAGCCCCCATTCCCCATCCTCCTATGCTACTCAGCGTGGGGAGAGGCAGAGTCGTCAGTGATGAAGGCGCGAAGGTGAGCCTGGGAGAAAGGGGTGGGGTGGTGGGAAGGAGCTTTAGTTTTTGTCTTTATTTCTCACCATTCAACTCTATTTTAACTGGCAATAAATTAAAATATTTTTCCCAAGCCAAGTCTGCTTTGCCTGTGACAGTAATTGGTAAGCGATCTTCCCGTCTTTATCTCAACCCATGAGCTTGTCAGTCTTATTTTCCCGCCCCCCGTCCTGTTGAGGAGGTGGGTGAGAGAGCAACTAGGTGGGCATCTGGCAGCCGGCCAAGGTCAACGCACCACAACTGGGGAAGTAATTTGTAAGTCTAGTTATAAAGAATAATGCCTAGCTATAGGAAAGAGCCATAACAATTGGCAGATGTAAGGAAGAATACCATGCACCGCCATCACATAGGCAAGCTCTAAAGCCAGACTGCAGAGTCCAGGGAAAATAGTACGATGAAGTAGTGGGTATAGCCTAGTTCTGCTCTCACAAACCTTCTGAATTTTGAATGTAAATAGCTGTCTTTGGTATTCATACACTAAGCTTTCTTCCACAGCCCTAAAAGGGACAATGTCCTGACTGGCTGGTGCAGAGCCTGAGGATGCTTCTCCTTGTATCAGGTGCCTTGCTTTATAAAACAACATCTGTACTTAATAATACTTCCAACATTTGTTGGCTAATTGTTTTTTATGTTCCTCATCGTGACTGCTTTTCATAGCTCTGCTTTCTTGTACACCTAATGGACTCTTACACTGTCTATTGACCCCCGTAACCCCAACAATTTCTGAAAATCATTAGATCTGAAAGGAAAACACATAAAGGAGCAAATAATGGAACCTTTTGTTACAGGATTGCTTGTGTTTCTAAAAGATGCTGAATGTCTTTTGAAACTAATGAACATTGCATCCTTGTCTGTAGAATTACACAGATAAACACAAATACACAAAGTTATGTTACTATAGCATTACTTCTGTTAAAATATTATTTGTATAGTCAACTGTGATTTTTTCAGTAGAGTTTCAATGTTGGGTTTTTTTTCAAGTTAATGGTTCTACATCAAAATTTTATGGAAATTGAGGTAGTGTATCTTACTGTGTGTTCAGAGAGAAACAGAAAAACATGAATTATCCAGTTTGACTCACAGTTGTGTTTTAACAGGATGTGTTTACAAGTAGTTTACAAGGCAATCTACCTTTTGAAAAAGATTTTCATCTCAGCCAAGATTTTATTTGGACAAAAAAAGAACAAAAGTAATGAAGTACTGATGGATGGTTCAGAGCCTCAGGACAAAATCTAACCAGCAGATAGTCTACTAGATAAGCACCTATGAACAGAAGACAAAAACTAACATATCTGTGGAAGGAGTGAAATTACTTTGCAGAATATTAAGCCTCCACCAGCGAAGTCTAGACAGAAAAAAGCCCTGGCTGTGCAAAGTGATCAATGAGAGATTATTCTTGCACCCATGGAGCTCTAGTGAAGTCAGCAGCGCAGGAGCTGGTATCAGTGGATTATATTGCAGAATCAAATCCTAAGGAGTGATTGAGAAATTGTCTGAGACTAGTTATTGTACTAAAATATTTTGATGCTGTGTTCTTTGGCAGGAGAGAAATTAATTAGGGAGTTAAAAAGCACCATGAACGTCATCTCTCCCAGTCCCACGGCAGAATTTTAATTCTCATGCCAGTGGCAAAAAAATGATTTCCTTCAGACAGATGGAGCTGGGAGTCGCTGAAACCCTCCAAGACCTCTAGCTCCAAAGAAAGTGCAACACAGCCTCTCTCTGGTCTTTTCTTGTTCTCTTTGCTTTCTGTTGTTTACTCTGCTAGTTTGCCTGAAGCTGTTTGTTCTGGTTGGTTTGTGTTTGCTTTAGAGGATGTTGCTTAACACAGATTGTATCTTGTGTTTGCTTTTTAAATTCAAACACCATGCTACTCTCATACTTGTCTGCAGTACCAAAAATTCAGACAATTCATCCTGAAAAAAAAAAATCCCTTTGATGCTGGAAGTGAAATGCGGTAGCTTGTAGAGTTTAAACCTGACAGGAGAGCTCTAATTATGCTGAATATTTGTCTGTGCTCTCTTTAAGCAATATTAATGTATAGGTAAGGCGATATCTGGCAAACGGAACGTGGTATTTCCATTAATATTTTTCAAGTATTGTTTACTCGACAGCATAGATTGTATCAATGGTTTTTATATATGTGTAGCTGCAAATGAAAAAGGAGTGCTTACCCGTTCCTTTCCACTGGGGATGTCCAGCCTGTGGCTACTGCATGAAATGCAGCTGAAGAACAGTTGAGGTGCAGCTTCCTGCACCGCAGGGCCCCGGGGAGACTTCTGGCAGGGCTCTGCACACGGGGNGCTTGCTAATCCCAAGTACAGTAGGAAGTGATCTGGCAGGAACTGAAGGGGCAAGACCTGCTCGTTTGCCCAGGGACTGAGCTGCGTGGCAAGCCCTTTCCCGGCCCACGGGGAGGCAATGAGACCATGAGGAACCAGCCACCTTTTACCTGTGAGCTACCGTCAGCCCTCTCTGCAAACAAGTGGGGGAGCCGTGTTGCTGAAACTCACACCTCAGCTGGCTGCTACAACCTCCGCCCGACGCGTCGCTCCTGACTTTCCGGTGGTCAATCTCTGGCAAGTGCAACGTGTAGGGCTGTGCGGTAATTTTTAAAAATCATGTCAGTTTACAGCCCCGAGAGCTTTTATGAGCACAAAATGATTTTATGTGAACTTTCAGTCCTTTCGACTAGCTATCAGAGATTCCTTTAAATTCTTCTAAGAGAATAGAAGAGACAGGTCATGAGCCTTCAGTGTTATATGGATAAAACTTGAAGAAGTAAACTTACTCCCTTCATCAGGTTTGCTGGCGCAGACATGTATCACTGATTAAAAGTAGAAAAATCACAGCATCTCTAAATGTAAAAATATTACTGAATCCGAAGATTAGTATTTTAAAGAAAAGCATTATCCCGAGAAAAATTTAGGTAAGGAACTTAAGGCTGTAAGGACAAGGCTATGTAGAACCTTGCAGCCGCGGCTGCGGTCTCTCCGGCCCCCCCCCAAGTGAAGCGGGGTCAGGCTGCCGCCGGCGGGCAGCGGCCGCCAGAAGGCGCCGCCCAGCAGGTGGCGCTGTTCCCTCGAGCCGGCGGCGGCGGCGCCATTTGGGTGGAGTAGAAGGCCGGGGGCTGGCTGGCTGACCGCGCCTCTGAGGGTCCTTGGCGGCTGTTGGTAATCGTAATATCTACCTGGTTAGGAACGCTGACGTGCCTGAAATTCCTCCTTTAATTTCATCTGTTCAAAGTGACCTACGCTTCCTCCTCTTTTTTTCTTTTCTTTTTTTTTTTATTGTGCGGTGTTGGAGACCCTCACTGTACTGTGGGAAGTAAACTGACAGGTCAAGTTATCACTTTCTCTTATAAAACCAGTTAAGTGTATGTATGTCCTTTGATTCTTCTCCATCTGTCAGTGTGCCTGTATAAATCAAAGCATTATTCTACGTGTAATTATAAAAAAAACCCCACAACCAACACAAAACAATTGTTGTAACAAATTGTGTTTTTTACAACAAAGTAAATGGTGAATGAGACATGAAATAGGTTCTGGCTTTTGGAGAATATGGGCAAAAATAACCATTGATAAATTTCAGCTTAGTGGAAAGAAAATGTTGGAGTAAAACCTGACTTAGCCTTGACCAACTGCCCACAATGCAATGCATGGTCAGCTGGGGTGGTTTCTAGAGGAAGGCTCATGCTGCCCATAATGGTAGATAAAATGTCACTGAAGCAAAGTGATTGGTTACTCTTTTTTATTCTGTCCATACTTTCATCTCCTGATAGACTTGTGCAGCTAAGCAGTACAAGAACTGTATTTGTTACATTAGGAAGAATATTATTACTGAGAGGGTACTGGAAGTAATAAGAGTAATAACTTAGGTTTTGGGGGGTGGGGCTTGGTTTTTGGTTTGTTTGGGTTTTTTTCTGTTTAAGGATTAGGAAATACTTATTTCTCTCAACATGAAAACACTACTCTGATTTGGTTTGATTTAACATCAGTTTTTTAGAGTTTTATGAACTACTTGAATTGGATTTTTTTAGAATGTGACATCAGTCACATTTGTTATCTAATTTAATGCCTCTAAAATGAATTGGGTGGATGTTATAGCAGGGAATGCAAATGGCAAAACAGATTGGCCCACATATCCACTAAAAACAAAGGTAATGACAGATAAACTTATCCTGAAGTGTTGTATGTAAGAGTGTGGTTATGAGGCTAAGAAAACACAGCTCAGGAACTGCTACTCAAAAAGGACTTCCTGTTCCTACTTCAGACAATGTTTAATCCTTTAACAAGACAGTTGAAAGTCTTTATAATAATAATACATAATCAGATATAAAAACTAGAAACATGTTGTGTTTTCAATGGCAGCCTAGAATGGGCATTGTTCCTCATGTAAAAATTAGGCTTCCCACAAAGGGTAGATATGCACAACACGGATTATGTCATGTTTGTTTCTTAAACGTTAATATTCAGTTTATTGTGTGTGAGAAACAGTAAGGTTTCTGAAAACAGGAATTTTATTCCCTAGCTCCCCCATCCCCTAAAATCAATGTAATGTGAAAAAAAGAAAGTAGTGCACATTTTCTTCTTTTCTTACGTGTACCTTTGTACATACTCAGTTAGAACTTCTTACAGAAATCCCACCCAGAATGAAACTGTGAAAGTAAATAATTTATATAATGGAATTCTGATCATAAAAAGCAATGGTCTATATTAAGTCATTTTTATGAAAGAGCTTTCCCGGTTTAAATCCTGTGTCATTGCATCCCTCTCGAAAGGCAGAAAAGAGGCATTAAGCATTGAGTTCAGAGGACTGAAATAGGCTTTTCAGTGGGTGCTACATGGAAACCTAGTTGCTGACTGAAATAATATCCAGAAATCGCCTGGGAGCCAGATGCAAGGCTCTGCAGAATACCTGCGGTATTTTTATCATGTTCTGATATTGAAAAATGCTCTGAAAAAATGACATTGCATGTATGAAATGTGAATTTTGGATTATTGAATATTAGGTCACGTGGACTTCATGTTACAGTTTGATCAGCTTAAAGCAATGAAAGGGGAGGTTTGCAGAATATCATAGAAATCTGATAAGTACTGTATTTTTAGGTTTATATCCATATTTTCTTAATGAAATTGGATAGCATTCCCTATATACTCTTATATATGTGTTTTATAGAATATAGGTTGGTGTTTTAACCCTTTCTGTGTCTATCTTTCAGCTGTGACATTTTTGTGTAGAATGGTATTTCGCAAATTGGTTTTGCACAAAGCAAACTCTAGTTGTATGATGAGGAAAGCGTCTTGAGTTCAATCATGTGTGGTTTCAGCAGGGCCTCCTAATTTTAGCTCCATCTCAAATTATCATTTTCAGTTTTCTCAGCAAACTTCTTTCAGCCTGTAGTTTAAAGAGGGACCTTTGAAATACAAGGTGAGAAGCTGATCTTGTGGAGTAGGAAGTCCATCAAAAACTAGGAATGAATGAATATATTTTTTTAACAAGGCCAGAAGACTATTTTAGAAGAATGGTCTTCAAAGACTGGCTATATTGTACATTTATATTACTTCTGGGTAAGTCATGCTATTTTATGAAATATTTTCTTGAAAAAAGTTCTATTTAGCTATTTCCCATCTTCTTTCCTTCAAGTAAAAAAAAAAAGTAGGAAAATTGCATGTTTCTGTTAAACGAAAGGAAGGGATATCCCAGAACTCCATGCATTTATCATCTGATCATGTGCAAACCTTGTTCAGTGCAGGGATAAACAGAGTTACGTTAAATTTGCTGTGAGCTCGAGCCTCTGACAGTGCTCATTTTATCAACAAAGACAAATGAAGGAGCAGAAATTGTAGCACGGCCTCTACTATTTCATCATTGTCAACCTCAAATACAATCATTCACTGCTGATAGGTTTTTCTCCTTCCTTCTCCCGCTAACGCTAAGCTGTCAGAATCCCTCTTGATATGGTCCAGATCCCCAGTAGCAGTGATTAAAAAAGAAGGAATTAAATTAGCTTTTTTAATCTCTCTTGATAAATATCCTATTTTCAGAGAAAAAGCTCTGAAATGTTCTCTTTCTTCTTGTAGCTGCCGTTTCATTAAAAAGAGGTGAAAATAAATGGTAGAGAGGTTTCACATTGTGTATAGAAACCGGTGATTAGAGGCATCACACATTTTCTTAAAAGAGTGAATACTGAAGGATCATGGAAACTCAGTTATCAGTGGATGTTTATTTTTCTGTAGAGAATTCCACATGAAATACCATATATAAAGCTACACACATTTAGAAAGTGCCCAGTCCTGATTGATTTTACTGATAATGCACTGCATTGACAGATTGATCTAATGACTCCAAGGAATTACCTCAGGTGAGTAACAGCTCCTCAGCATAAAGGGTTATAATCTGACCCTAAAGTCCAGTGGTTGAATCCTTTTTTATTTTAAAGTTTTCATATGAAAGAACTGTTTTGGTTTGGGTGGGTTTTTTTTGTTTTTTTTTTTTAATCTGTCATTTGCTAATGGGAGAAGTTGATTGACACTCTCAAGGATAAAAAATACACAGTTTGCCAGATCAGCCTATATCTCAACTTCAAATTTACATGATCCAAACAGGTGTTAAATATTGCTGTTTAGTTGCATAGGGAAGATTTGGTCAGGTCATATTCGAGATGAGACAAATTAAATTAGGCAAGGCAGATTTCAAAAATACCTGTCTATCACCCTTGCAAAACAGGATATGATCGCCTGTCAGACTGTTCATGTCTTGTATGAGGTAACTAATACAGAATCCAAGGATAATGATGTATTTAAACAAAACAACTCAGAACAGTGTAAACTATGAAAAGCACAGTAAGATGAGTTTGAAAGATCACACACTGCAAATGTAAAGAAAGGGTCAAACGATCATCCATTGCAAAGACATAAGCTACTATGTCCCACAAATTCTGACTAAACAGTACAGAATCATAATACCATATAATCTAATTAGTCATATTCAAGAATATTTGGAAGAATTTTTCTTCACAAGCTGAAGGATGTGGTAGTAAAACAAGTACCCACAAATGACTTTTTATTAATATTCTATTTAACTAAGTTTAAAAATCACCAGTAGCTCTTTTGGGTCTTAATTTTTAGCAATTTTTATAAAGCTTGAACTGTAGCTTCATGCCAGGCACCAGAAATAAGGTCAAGCTCAGTTCTACAGATAGGAGCACAAGAGTCCTGCCAAGCTTTGCTGAACCTGTATCAAGAAAGACAACAACCGAGGTTACTGTAACTTTCCTTTAAGGATTTTCAGAGGTGAAGCAAGTTAATGGTGACATTCACCTCCCAGCCTAGAAGGCTCATAAGGCTGCACACCTCATAAATCCTTTTAAAGCCCACTCAGAGAGTTTAAGTAGGATTTAAGTGATGCATAGGCCCTGTGCAGGCCAAGAGCACTGATGTGAATTTCACTTTAATGACCTGCATGTCAATAGAGTTAGACTAGTACGAAAAGAGCGGAGAATCACTCAGAGGGCCCTATGACACTGTAGCACTGTGTGTTATTTATATGTGTTATTTTGCTGTGCATCTGTATTAAAATAAACAGATTCCCCCTCCACAGGGTATAACAGCTATACAAAAAGATTTAAGGGTAATTAAAACATCAGAAGGCTCTTCAGATTTGGGATTTCATTATTAACTCAGAGAACAAACTGACTTTGAGTGTGAAGAAAATTTCCATTTTCAATAGCCTTTATGGTTTTTCGTCTTTAAAAAATTAATGTTTTGGCATAGTTTTTGCATGTTAGCGCAATGTCTTGTTAAGCCTTCGGACCAGCAGCAGCCTCACTTCAGCAAGCTGGATCCTCCGCTTCTGAAAGGACTTAGTAACTGAATTTAAATGCAAATTCTACTGACTGACATCAGCCTAGGATTTCCAGAGGTGCAGTATCAGAGGAATTAAAAAAAGCGTATATACTTTCATGCCAAGCAATGTTGTTAAAGAAACGGGGGTAGAAACAGGTACCTTAGGTCATATAAACAACGAAATGAAACAGATGCATTTACTAGACCCCAAACCCCAGGCTGATATTCCTTTAATAGTTGCTGACAATTATGTCTAATACTATGCCAGCCATTACTAGAATGGGAAGATATTCTCTCAATCTTTCTGTGGCGGTTCAGCAGGCAAGCCTAGGGGAATAATGGATGAGAGGCCGGGG
>WAAD01032022.1:206-12379 GCA_013389945.1 Fregata magnificens
TTTGCCCTTCCGGTTCTCCCCCCCAGTTGGGCTGGGGGGGGGGGTGAGCAAGCAGCTGTGTGGTGCTTGGTTGCTGACTGGGGTTAAACCATGACAATTATATATTGTATAAATGTGTGTAGATGTCTGAAAAGCATGCCCTTTCATGTATCAAATACTTTTTGAATGTATGGAAATAATTTCAAATGGAGAGGTTCCCAATATCACTGGGAAAAAAAATATTTTTTTCTATAGTGTCATTTACTGAAACAGCTGAACCATTTTGTTTGAAATTTCTGGAAATAATTCACCAGCAACAATGGTAGTTGTAGATTATTTCATCCCAGGGGTGAAGATATAGTGAAGTTTTAAGCAAGTGAGCATGAAAACTTATAATTGGGAAGTATTAAGCACCTCTAACTGTATTCAAGGACAATTGCTTTAGCACAGACTGCAAGACATTAAAAGAATAAAATACATTCTGCCTGCACAATCATGTTGATCCCCAAAAGAAATATTTTAATGTCTTCTATTCTGAAATGTAGGAGAATTTACTACAACAAGACTGTGAGAAAATAACAAACTGTACACACATGAACATATCTTCCTTTAAGTACAGGCAATGTCTTGTCTTTCCTCACAAATTATGAACTTGATAAAACACTCGGGACATAAGATTACCTGTAGCGATTTGGTGGAAAATTACTGGAATTGGCTCTGTTGTAACTAACACATCTTCATCGTTATCAGAACTGGAAACATAAGTGTTATCTACAAAAGAAAAACACCTTGCATGGTGAAGTCCAATTGTGCTCTGCCAGCCCCTTCCAATGTTGCCCATCCCACCCTTGTACCATAAGGAATCACTTCCCATGTGGTTAGGGAAGCTCAGCACTATCATCTTCCTGGTGTGTTTTTTTCTACTGAGATTGCTAATGAAAAGAAAAATACCAAAAGGATGGAAGATTTGGATCCAAATTTTATAAAAGCAAACCCCTGGAGTCTGATGTCATGGCTTTCAGGAATCACACCAAGCGCTGCTCTGAACTGTCCCACAAGGCTTATGGGGGTTTGAGCCAACCTTTTCCAAAATGAAGACTTGTTCTATGCTTTTTGTCATGCCTGACACTAAAATGCAAGCTAGGTCTGGTGTGCAGAGTGAAGGCTGCATTCAGAGCTGGGTGTTAACATGCAAAATACCTGTGCCTCATTTTGCCTAGTCACATAAAAGATGTTTGAAGTATCTTCTAATCAGTGGATAACCTTTCTTGTGCCTAATTCAAGAAAAAAAATAATCTTTCCTCCCACTTAACAAAAACATTAGGTATGGATATGAATATGGAAAGTCTATTCCAAACTTTCTTACAAAATGTGGAGATTAGGCTGTGATTTTTTTTCTTTTTTTTTTCTTTCCAGCCAAATGTTTAGTAACAACAAACAAGGAGCAGCAAGTTTTTATGTAGTATCTGCAGAAGCTTGTTTTGCATTAATTGCTGAACTGCCTATGAAAGTAATAAGATTTTGTTTTCAGTTGAAATGTACGCTCTAGAGCAGAAAGGCTGACAATTAAGATAATAGCAGATAAAGAGACAAATAAGAGAACTGAAACAAGGACTTGATCTATCATAATTTCGAACACTCCAGTCCCACATCAGCAAAGTGCGTGAACTCACACATAATTTTAAGCATACTGCTGCAATCTCAAAGCCTTTGACCATAGTGCTTCCAGTGAAATGTTAAAAATGTTAACATTAATTGATCAGTAAATTCAGCAATATTATTATTTGTATTACAGTGATTCTTAGAAGCTTGTATCAAGATGAAGCCCTGGCGCTGCCGCCCCTTTCTCACACAGGTGTGCCACACCGCCTTTGCAGACTAGCAGCTGCACTGCCACACGCAGACAGGCGCGTGGGGCTTTCCCAGCCTGCTGCCCGTGAAACAGCCTTTCTGCCACATTTACACAGCTCTACTGAGCTTGACACTATCCCACACCTTCGCCTACTTCCACTCCTGCGCTGTACCATGAGGTAATCTGAGTAATCTGCACTCAGCTCAACAAAAATATATTGTGAGCAGGCAATTGCTGCAGGAGGCTGACACCACTTTTCCCTGAGCACTGCACTCCAGTGGGCACAGCAACCTGCTCCATCTGCTCAGTTTGTGTCTGCTCGGCTACATGCTTGGCACAGGGATGTGTTTTAGAGCCACAGCATTGTGTGAATAAAACGGGGTCCCTCCAGCCATCTGCCCAGCATTCACTCCTTCTTCTCCCACTTTTGTCTGTCGGCAGCACAGGCTGTAAACTGTGCCTCTAGGACAGCTGCATCTCACCCTCTCCATGAACCCCTGCCTTGCCTCTATTTGCATGATCCACATTGCTGCCATCATTTCAGTGTCAGCCTCACCATACTGGATGGCTCTGGGTATACAACACACGCCCATTCCTTTCCCAGGTTTGGGAGTGTAACTTACTGGTATAGAGTCTAATGAGCTGGAATAACAGAGGTCAGCATTTCACTCTAAATATACCATATATATGGATGGGAGAAAGGAAATCCATGTGCTAGAACTTATTGCTGTATGAAAAAGTAGGAAAAACAACAATATGTGCTGTACAGAATATACAATTATCAAGATATACATATATGGTTTTTAATTATATTTTTATTTCCATTGTTTGTCATTCTTTCTTGGCAGCTGGATAATATACTTTTCACTGCCAAGTTTTTGTTTTCCTTTTCTATTTGGCAACCATTGGGGTTTTTTTTCTTTCCTTCCATCAGTCTAATGAAACTTGAAATTAAGATACTAGGTTTGCTTTGCTTTCTTCAACATCCAGTTTCTAACACACTATACCCAGGAACACCTCTCTTAAGCGGAGTCTGCCTGGACCTAGTGGAGGGATGCAACAAACCACTCGATGCCAAACTAGTTCTCTCTGTCTCTGCTGCAATCTAACGAGGTCTAAGAAAAGGACATTTCTGTTAATACGTGTGTAACCCACAAATCACTGGGATAAAAGACTACAGCAGTTCTACAAGTTTATGACAGCCAACACATCACTCAGAACATATATTCATGCTTGCTGCTGTAATGATTCTCACAGGAGTCATGATTCACTCATATTAATGGAACGTTACTCTACTCACTGATGTTATATTCTATAACTGCTCCTTAGGAGCATTATTTTCCCCCAGTTGTGTCAATGTTATGAGAAAATGGTTACAAAGATATTTTGCTGGAACTGATATTACCTGCCTCTAAAATTTTCAGTGATATTTTCACAATTTCAGCAATGTATATATAACTTTGAGACATTACTGTCTCAACACTATTCCTATTAAGTTCTTCAGTGTGCCTTTGTGAGCATATTTTTAGCTTTCACTCGTAATTATGAAACATTCAAACACCTTCCATTACTGAAAGTTGTCATGTCATATTACAGTTCCCATAGGTATGATTTAATGCTCAGCTGTTTGCAGTCTTTTGATGCTTTGTGAAGCAATTCAGAAATAGCTACACACTGTTATCAGTGCCAAAGTGGTGATGCTGCATACGTAACAGCAATGCATGGAGTTAGACTATATGCAGTACCCAAAGCTCTTCTTATAATATCTAAAATTTACTTGTGGTGATATCACTTTTGGCTGAATGAACATCATTTGTATGTGTACTGGGTCTGGCTGAGGGGGAGTTGGTTTTCCCCGTGCCAGC
The DNA here is from genome assembly GCA_013389945.1 of Fregata magnificens. Classification (NCBI taxonomy): domain Eukaryota; kingdom Metazoa; phylum Chordata; class Aves; order Suliformes; family Fregatidae; genus Fregata; species Fregata magnificens. Next base: position 3,903 of record WAAD01032022.1, read on the forward strand.
CTGCTGTGCTTTGTGTTGGTGGCTGGAGGCAGCACCAGTGTTTTGGCTGTTGCCCGGCGGTGCTTGCCCAGCCCCAAGGCTGCCTCTCCAACATTTCCCCCCCACCCCCGCTGTGGGCTGGGGGTGGGCGGAATCTTGGGAGGGGGCGGCCAGGACAGCCGACCCGGGCTGACCGGGGCTATTCCATACCATGTGACGTCTGCTCAGGGATAAAAGCTGGGAGGAAGGAGGAGGAGGGGGGCATTCGTGGNTATGGTAACTTAATCTTTTCTATTTTCATATATTTATTGCATACATTAGCAATTTATCTGACTGACAGCCTTCCCATGGATTTCCAAATTTCATCCAATGTGTATTACACACTCTTAATCTCCAAAGGATACGACTTTGATATAGCTACACACTAATGGACTTAAACCTTTATCTGTAAAGACTTATCCCATGAGAAATTTAATTTGATGAGCATATGCTGCTCTGAACTCTAGCAACTAGCAGCAATATTTGAAGATTATCTTCCAGTTGAGGAGCATACCAGCACAGAGCTTCCCAGGCTTGACACCATCACACCCTGACATGTCCCTGAAACATCCCTTAAAGTACATGCCAGAGAAGAGAGAGCCACAGTCAGCAGTAATGTTAAGTTAGAGATTTAGCACAAAGAGAGGAGATAAAGAATCACCAAGACAAAAAGAGTATTTTTAGGATCAAAGCTGTAAAATGGCAAAAAGTCATTATCCTTCCTAACACACTAAACACCTCTTCACCACAAAGCAAACATACATACTGCAAAAGCTTGAGCTATGAATGAAATCAGCTCTTCCAAAGGCTTGAAGGGTTAGATTTTTAATCAGTAAACATGCACAGCTGGTTTATCCCCCCTTACCAAGTTAACTACAGTGTAAAATGTTCAAATTCTATCTGGTTTTAAAATATAAGGGATGATGGCAGAGAATATTCATTAGGTTTTAGAGCCACCAAAGTCACTCAGGCTTGTAGGCCATCAGGGCATGCTGCAAGCAGCATCTGTAAGGGAAGTTTGAGGTCTGTCAGACAGAAGAGTTTGACAGAAGATGAGATCTTATGTGCTGTGGGAGTAACTGCTGGTTCAGTGCTCCAGCTTGCCATTTAGTTTAGGGGTTCATAGAGATCAAGTTCAGTGCCTTCATAATAGCTTAAACCCTGAAATGAATAAATCCATTACTGATGTTTAATAAAACAAACTGTTAATAAAATATGATACAGATTTTTTTCAACTATTTGTCCCTCCTTTCATTGTCAGGTTAATGGAGTAATCAGTGAATCAATTTATCACTGGTATGACTGTATTTTATGGATCTGTTTCTCTGCTTACTACATGTTGAATAGATTGATTATTAGTAGCAGTTTTTCCTCCAGTTTTTACTGGTGAAAAAAAATATCTCTCTCAAAGGTTGTGAGCATTCTTTCACATAATCCATTGTATTTAGCATCACTGCTGACGCTGATTTCTCTCTGCATCTGCTTCAAACACTCTGGTGTTTTGAACAGACATAGTCTACTCCTGATTATCAGTGAAGAAGATCAAAGCCTCACTTCTTTAGAGATTCTAAAAGAAACAAGAAATATTTCTTTTAGAAATATTACAGAGATGTTATGGATAATGATCAAAAAAGGCCAGAGGGTTTCATATCATTCACGGTACTTACATTATTAAATACTCCCAGGTGCAAAATACACAATGTGGTGCAATCCAACAGTACTACCATGTACCTTTATTTGCACAGTGCCTGTCTGCCCTCACCCTCGCTTCGCTCTCCTGCTTCTGCTAACCTCTGTGCCACCTGAAGTATCTGTGCAGTCTCTTTGTGAAGGAAATCAGGGAAACAAGCTAGCTGAAAACTAGCTTTTGCTCTTTCCTGGTTGTCTTTCATATGGGTAATTCCCCTTGTCTGGGTTGGCCACATGGTAACACAAATGCTTTCGCCAACCCAGCTCAGGGTATGACAGGGAGGCGGGACTGAGCAGCTGGGAACAGCTTTGCAAGCTTATGTTACCAAAGACATACCCATACACAAACCCTTGGCTGCAACAGACCCTGAGAAGCATCAACGCACAGTCCACAGGCCTAACTTGAAGAACATGAGTAGTCTCATTAAGATCTAACACAGAAGTGCTTTGCTGGCCCTGCGCCAGACTGTGCAGCCTCTTGAAAGATCAAGCTTTATCTACCATGCCAAAGAGGAGTTGGGTGCTTTCTCACTCCTGTCACTGTTGGCTCCAGACATGGAAAGCATCACAAGCTCTGGTCTCTGTAAACTTGTGAATCAGGTTTTCTCACCCTGACCCAGATGATAAATGACGCCTGAAAAGGAGAAATGACTGTGAAAATAATCTAACTAATGGAAAATGATTAGCACAAGGATGCACCTGGAAGACATTAACACCCTTTCAAATATTCTCATCTGAATATTGCAAATTGCAGTAACATGCATACAAGTGTCATGGACAAGAACGTTGCACTGTACCTGGGTAATCCTCAGAGACATGCACTGAATAGGATACACTGTGAAAAGAAAAAAAAAGAAACAACAGAATTAATAACAACATCATTAACCACTGGCATAAGATTCTTTTCTTGCTCCTGTATTATTTTATGTTTATTTATAGGTTCCTGACAGTTTCCAGGACAGTAACAGCTATTTTGATGGTTTTTGAAGTGTGCAGCTAAAAAAAAGTGTCATGTCCATTTTGACAGCTTACTTTACTTTGCTAAATTGGCACATCCCTATTTCAACCTTCGTAAAAAGAATATCAGGACTGCATTACATTCACTTTAGAGTAATATTTCACAATGTCTGTACTTATGCTTAAAAAAAAAAAAGTTGCTCTTTGAACACCAGAACTAGAAAAGCCCAGTTTTCTCTGCATCTGTTTCTGGGGTTTACTCAAGGCTCAGTAGTACTTCTGTACATTCCTGTTAGTCTCAGCAAAGGCTCTGTATGGTTTGGACTCCTTCCTCTCATCAAACCCCCATATTTATAACAGTTGTGGCAATCTTATTTGACACCTCTACCTCTCTGTCAAGCTGAATTCAAATCAAATTTGAAAGAGCCATGGTCACACTAAAGGATAGCTTCACTACATGGATTACCTGAATCTGTTTCATCAGAAAACGGACATACAAACATATTGTCCCAGTCCTCCAGCTCAGCCCACATGTGCTTTCCCTACAACCCAGTGAGATGTTCACTACTCACTGCTGAGAGCAGGAAAAATGGGCATGATGGTCTGTTCAGTTATCTAAGTACCCACCAAGTCCCTTTGATTTTTTAAGGTTAATGTGTGTCTTCATTTTGCATTAAAAACATTCAACTCTGCAGCATGCTGAAAGCTTTCTGCTGCATAATTCATGTTCTTTCCACTTCTAAATCCTATAAATTGCATGTGTCAACCTACACATTTAAATAATACATGATGTGTGTTCATGTCTGTAGTGAGTTAAGCAGACAAAGGCAGTCCTCAATAAATTTTGGTATGTATTGTACATTGCTGAAAATTGATTCAGTGGATCTTTTTAAATTACATGAACACAACTTCCATTATAGATTATAAAATAAAACCATGGATGATTTTTTTCTTTTTCTCTCTCAAGGACTTCCATTAAAGGAGGTCTACTTTCACTATCCAATGACTGGAAGAGGCAATCAATACGAAAAACTAGGTCTCATACTTTCTTCCATAAGTCAATCTATTACTGCACAGCTCTGTCACCTGTTTTTGCACATAATCTATTCTAGCATAATTCATTTTATGTATTGTTTGACTAAGAAGCAAAGATGCCTGTTTCTTCAACAGCTGCAAATGTTCACATAAATTGAAGCAGAAAGAGTGTTTGTTACAGCTGACAACAGATTTAGCCACACAACTCTTGATAGCCTCAGTCAAGCCAGAATTAAATGCCATCACTGTGTAAATTCAACATTTTGGATTTTTCTCTTTTAATTATTTTTCAGACATCTGGAATAGGAAGCATCTGTATCCCCTCATCTTGGAGTATTTTCTCTAAAGACTGGGGTATTTAAATCTAATTAATCTGTAATGGCATAAAATATCATTATTTTAAATAGGGAAATATTCCAAAATAAGGAAATGTTATATTTCAGTGCAATCATGTGTGGAGAATTTTGTCCTGTGGTGCAAAAAAAACCCCACCAAAAAAGCCCCCAAGAAGTTAACTAAGGGCCTGTTCTTACCAAAAACTATCTTCTAGGCATTGTGTTTGTAACCATGACTTCTTCCTTCTACTACCAAAAGTACTTCAGTCTTATTCTTTTAGACTGACTGCTTGCCACACCTCTTTGCTGCCTCCAGAATTGCTGTGTATAGGTTTGTTTGACTACTGTTATATAGGATTATCTTCAAGTGTGGACTAGAAGAAAAATCTTTCTAGAACTCAGGAATTTATCCATGTTCAAATTTAAAAACTATCTCAATCCAATTTAAAAGCTGTAGCAAAGCAGGGAAATTCCACGTACATATTTGTGCTGGTTTTGGCTGGGATAGAGTTAATTTTCTTTATGGNATAGATTATAAAATAAAACCATGGATGATTTTTTTCTTTTTCTCTCTCAAGGACTTCCATTAAAGGAGGTCTACTTTCACTATCCAATGACTGGAAGAGGCAATCAATACGAAAAACTAGGTCTCATACTTTCTTCCATAAGTCAATCTATTACTGCACAGCTCTGTCACCTGTTTTTGCACATAATCTATTCTAGCATAATTCATTTTATGTATTGTTTGACTAAGAAGCAAAGATGCCTGTTTCTTCAACAGCTGCAAATGTTCACATAAATTGAAGCAGAAAGAGTGTTTGTTACAGCTGACAACAGATTTAGCCACACAACTCTTGATAGCCTCAGTCAAGCCAGAATTAAATGCCATCACTGTGTAAATTCAACATTTTGGATTTTTCTCTTTTAATTATTTTTCAGACATCTGGAATAGGAAGCATCTGTATCCCCTCATCTTGGAGTATTTTCTCTAAAGACTGGGGTATTTAAATCTAATTAATCTGTAATGGCATAAAATATCATTATTTTAAATAGGGAAATATTCCAAAATAAGGAAATGTTATATTTCAGTGCAATCATGTGTGGAGAATTTTGTCCTGTGGTGCAAAAAAAACCCCACCAAAAAAGCCCCCAAGAAGTTAACTAAGGGCCTGTTCTTACCAAAAACTATCTTCTAGGCATTGTGTTTGTAACCATGACTTCTTCCTTCTACTACCAAAAGTACTTCAGTCTTATTCTTTTAGACTGACTGCTTGCCACACCTCTTTGCTGCCTCCAGAATTGCTGTGTATAGGTTTGTTTGACTACTGTTATATAGGATTATCTTCAAGTGTGGACTAGAAGAAAAATCTTTCTAGAACTCAGGAATTTATCCATGTTCAAATTTAAAAACTATCTCAATCCAATTTAAAAGCTGTAGCAAAGCAGGGAAATTCCACGTACATATTTGTGCTGGTTTTGGCTGGGATAGAGTTAATTTTCTTTATGGTGGCTAGTATGGGGCTATGTTTTAGATTTGTGCTAAAACCAGTGTTGATAATGCAGAGATGTTTTAGTTGTTGCTAAGTAGTGCTTACACTAGTCAAGGACTTTTCCAGCCTCCCATGCTCTGCCAGGTGCACAAGAAGCTGGAAGGGGAGGGGACACAGCCAAAACAGTTGATCCAAACTGGCCAAAGGGCTATTCCATACCATATGACGTCATGCTCAGTATATGAATGGTAGGGAGCTGGCCAGGGGGCAGAGATCGCTGCTCGGGGACTGGCTGGGCATCGGTCAGCGGGTGGTGAGTGGGTGCATCACCTGGGGTTTTTTGTTTTGTTTTGTTTTCTTTCTCTCTCTCTCTCTCGTTGTTTTCCTTTCCATTACAATATTATTATTATTATCAATACTATCAATACCACAACAATATTAAAAAAAAAAAGTTCTTCATATTGAGAACAGGAACAGGGGCTAGAGAAATTTCAGAATTTCTATCAGTGAAGATATTCAAAACTCAACTGGATAAGGCCCTCAGCAATGTAATCTAACTTTGAAGCTGGACTCTAACTTTGAAGTTGGTTCTGCTTTGAGTGGGGGGTGTACCAGGTAGTCTGCACAGGTCATCCCCCCACATAATTACCCTATGCTCCTATGTGCAGAAACCCTATGAAAGTGTTTTTCTCTTCCTTCTTCTTCATCATGTGGTATCTGCGACAGCAGCAGCTGTGGCGACATTAAATGGAAATTAATGAGAAAAAAATATACTGTAGGTCTTGTGAGATGGAACTAAAATGAAAAGGTTAGATGCAGGTTAGAAATAGTCTCAAACCAGATCCTGTAATGACTGCAAACAAATTCAGGATCTGATCCAGAGCCCACTGAATCCAGTAGTGGTCTCACTACTAAGATGAATATTATCAGAGAGGGGAAAGGAAAGATAAAAATCATATACAGTAAAATTATTCTGTGATCCCAGTAATAAAAAGTCCCCTTACAGAAAAAATTTTGCCACCAAAATCTGATGCCACCTCCATCTGAAAAGCATTAATATAAAATCTATCTGCCAAACCAAAATCAAATGGTAATATGTTGGAAATAATAATGGAATCTGATAAGCCTGTGCTGCCACTTCAGAGGAAAGCATTTAAAGGAGATGTGAACCAAAGATTAAAAAAAAAAATGCCTGAAAATGGGATATTTACTTCCAATTAAAATAAACCAGTACTTTTTATTAGAAACACTACTGACTCAGTTTAGGAACTGAACAAACTTAGTTTAGTCCTCGACTCAGCAGAACTATTTGTTTATTATGCTGGGTGTGTTTAACCCTTTACACTATTAGCTCCCCCCCAAAAAAAGGGAACGTCTAATTGTCTTCTTTCTATCTAAATTCACATCTTCAGCACATGTTGGGATCTCTGTGCTGGCCTCTCTTCAGTGTCCCCAGATCAGTGTACTCTGAGAAGTATTAGTGAAGCTCTCATGGGAACAGCCTTTTAGATAGCCCATTCCTCTCACATGTATTTAAACTCATATTTGGGGAGAATAAATGGATTGTTTGAGCCCCCAGAGACAGGTGGTGGTGCTTTGCTTGGGCTTGTAATCATATGTTAGTTATGTGCAGGCTATGGAAGCAAAAAGACGAAATAAAACTACTGAACAGAACAAAACTTGGTTTTGTGTCCCAGCTTGCCCCTGTGATTGTCACATACGAACACACTTTGGCACATTTTTCGGCACTCAGGATAAACTGCTTCCTAACGACCGTGCACCTGATTTGTCAGAAAACAAGATATACCAGGCTAACAAAGGTCTCTTAAGAGGTTCCAGTCCTGCAGCCACCCAAGCATTTTCCCACTGACTTCAATGAGATTTAGAGCCAAGACAGAAAGACAGGACTGTGATGGCTTACAGCACCTTCAAAAAGCACAGACTTCAGTGAAGATGCAGATGTTCAACACCTCTCGGTGTTAAATCCTCTCAGAGCCAAAGCAAGCCTTTACTAAAGCAGCTTTCTTGTTTAAGTACTCAGAAATGCATCTGGAATTAATTTAGGCCTGTCCTCCACATAGAAGTACAACATGATTATTCCAGTGAGGGATGTGATTTTTCCTTCTGGCAATGCAGTTCCTCTTTACAACCCTATTGCAGTTACATTGCTATAAATACAGCTTATAGCACTATAATTTATTTCCATTCCCATAAACACATTCTAACCAGCCAGCCATCGTCCTTGCTCATTCAGTTATATTGCTTATAGCTACATAGTTTAACATAGTTAAACTCTTGGGTGTAAACAAAGCCTCAATGATTGTGTTATTTGTTTTATTCAGCTTAGACCCTCTGCAGAAGGCATCCTACAGTACATATATTTCTCAACCCTTAAGCTCAGAACAAGCTTCATACTAGAAATGGCCTTGTAAAATTTTTAACAAACGGTAAAGCACCATATGAGAAACTATAGTGAGACTTGTCATGTTTCACTGCTTATGAGTTTTTAATGTAAACTTTGTATTGCTTGAAATAATATTAACGTGTAGAGCCCCAGCCTTAGCTTAGTGTGGTGGGTTGACCTTGGCTGGACGCCAGGTGCCCACCAAGCCGCTCTATCACTCCCCCTCCTCAAATGGACAGGGGAGAGAAAATATGACGAAAGGCTCATGGGTTGAGATAAGGACAGGGAGATCAGTCAGCAATTACCGTCACAGGCAAAACAGACTCAACTTGGGGAAATTAATTTAATTTATTATCAATCAAACCAGAGTAGGATAATGAGAAATAAAAACAAATCTCAAAACACCTTGCCTCCACCCCTCCCTTCTTCCCAGGCTCAACTTCACTCCTGATTTTCTCTACCTCCTCCCCCTGAGCAGTGCAGGGGGACGGGAAATGGGGGTTGCGGTCATAGAATCAATCATAGAATCATAGAACACCAGGTTGGAAG
>WAAD01032023.1:0-23652 GCA_013389945.1 Fregata magnificens
TTTTAACCTTAATTATGTTTTTTAAATTTTTATTGCAATTTTGATTTCCATTTTCTGACTTTGAAGCTTGCCAATTTAGACTTCCCAGAATACTCTGCAAAATAGAAAATTCAGTTTGTTACAATTCTCGACAGAGTAGCTTTTCAGGTTCTTCAGAACTTGTGTCAAGAGGAGATTGCTGTTACTGAAAGGGATTTTGTCAGTTTCTGAAAATCAAACCGTTGTACTGCTATAACATGTACTGGTTGGGAGTCCTCTTATAACAGGAACAAAAAAGTGTGGAAACACCAATTGCTAACTTTTCATTGACTTAGATGGAAAGCCTACGTGCATTTCTGGCAGACTGTGCAATAACTGGCAGTTATGACTAGTTGGCAAAAGATGGGATTGAGACATTTTCAAAATAAGGACAGGATGCTCCTTTCTCCGGCTAGGGTCCTTCTCCAGCAGCAGCAATTTAAAGACTTCTTTTTTCCAATTCTAAGATACTTTTTGTAACAATGGTGCCCACAATCTCTTCTGCATCACCTACACAAATCAAGCTCTTCCTATCTCTATTGCACTTGGAAAAGTAAAAGACAAATGTCCCCGAGATGCACACACAGAAGAATGACTTTGTTTCCTTTGTTTGACACTATTTCAAACTGAAGACAGCTGCTGTTCTACTGCAAGCCAATCTATATTCAAATCCTGTGTGAGCTTTTAGTGTGGCTTTTACAATTCACGTGAATCACTTTTTTGGCAGAATCCGCAGACAAACATGGCAATAGAACTGAATGTAGGTTTACCTTGACATTTTTTTAACCTCTAGAGGTTGCAGGGGGGCGAGGGATAATAATAACTTATAAACTAGAGACTTCAAAATGTCCAGGAAAGGTCATCTGGTATACCCAATGTTACCACCAGCTGCAGGACAAGACCTTAACAGTCAAAACACTAAGAAAACTGACTTACTTCATTAAGAAACTTAGCGCAAAACATATTGAGCACTAACCCCAAATAATTTATAACAGTATTAACACTCGTGGTGAAAAGACTGTTATAATCATGCTTGAATAGTAAAATTGAAGCCTGGATTAGGCCTCTAGGGTCTACTAAAACTAAAGCTTGAATAGGAAAAATCTAGTTTGTTACAGAAACAGAATGTAATCACCCAATTAGAATCTGTGTAATAAACATTTGTGCAGAAATATACACAGATTTATGTGCACATGAGTTTTTATGAAACAAAATTCTAATCAAAGAACATTAAAATGGTTGCAAGGTTGAGTACTCAAATGTAAGGCAATTCCAGAGGCTGACTGTGCAACTTTTACATAGCCCCTTTTGCATATACAGTACGATTATGTCTTTGCATGCTGTTTTTTTCTGCATAATCTCCACCTTATTCAGGGCTCCTCATGGACAGTACCCACTTAATTAGATAATAATTCAATATTTTGTTTTCTCTTTGTTGTTCAACATCTGGCTCCATGCATTACCTACAGCATACTATTCACATCCTGGTCTAAAGACAGAGTTATTAATTTCCTCCCAGAGTTATTAATTTTCTGAGAGCTACTTTGCTGGTGCTTTTTTCCACACTTCATATGATTTTCTGAAAAGTTCACTAATTTATTTTCACAACAGCCTTTATGCTACTGGCTACTACAACTGTAGCACAGAGAGATTAAGGTCAAGGCATACGTTATTTCCTGAGGATCAGGATGTGACACTTAAGATCTGATTTTCAAGGTTCTGAGCACATGTAGCAATTCATACATCGAAACCCATTTTCCAAGAAAAAGGACAAGTTTCACATCTGCAAATCTGGATCTTAGGTTAGGAATCTTAAAAATATGATCCCTTCTCTTCTGCAGTCCTTTGTCTAGTTAAAGAGTACGCTTTCCAACTTGTGCAACAAGTGAGGCAGAAGTCAGATTAAAAAAATACTTTCCTTTCATTACTCAGTATTGACAGATTCCCAGAGTAGGCCCATCCTGCTCTTTGAAGTGTAAACAAGAAAAAAACCTTACAAGTATGTTAGAAGGGGAAGGAGCTGAAGTTGCAGAAGCATCCATAGCAATTCATTCATTTCCAAATGAATTCCAAACGTCATTTCCAAATGTTAAGCTCTGCTTTCATCACTTTAGTTGTGTCCTTTTAAGCTATTTCTACAAATTATTTCTTAGTTGTCTAGTTTGATTTTAAAAGGAGACCGAAAACCAAACCCCATTGTCTGATGTTTTACTCACATCAATGTTTCAACATCAGCTATTTGGGGAGCCTTTAGATCCACCACGTAGATTTTCTACTCAAGGTAGCAGAGTAAGTAGCAGCAGTAGCGGGCAGGTGACTGTTGGATCACCACCAATTGAAACACCAGTCCAGAATCTGCTGGAGGTTTTCAGAAACATTTACAGCTAGCAGAACAGCAGCTGTGTTCAGGAACCCTGCAGGCCAACCCAAGGCACTGACCATCTGGGGAACAGACTCCCCTGTGTTCTCTCTCTCTATTCACTTGGTGGATACTGATTTTTATATGATTTTTATTTTTACGATTTTTATACGATTAACTTCTGATGAGATTTTCTTTTAGGGAGAGATTTAAACCTAAATAGGACATGTTTGCCAAATAACTAGTCATCAGGTCTTCTAATGCTAAATGCCAGGCCTCTAATGGTAAATGCTTACTGGACATGCATATAATACAGTAAAAATTGATTGTGTGAAAATGATTCAGAGTTGTACGTGTGAATTTGAGCACACCTGACAAGTATTACAATCTGGAAGCTGAAACCAAATTTTGCAACTAGATCTAAAATTTAGTGATATGATGCATCGTATGGGCCTGATGCTATTCAAGAACTTAGAATCATAGAATCATAGAATCTTTAAGGTTGGAAAAGACCTCTAAGATCATCAAGTCCAACCATCAACTAACACCACCATGACTCCTAAACTAGGCCCTGGAGTGCCACGTCTACACCTTTTTTGAACGCCTCCAGGGTTGACGACTCCACCACCTCTCTGGGCAGCCTGTTCCAATGCCTAACCACTCTTTCAGTAAAGAAATTGTTCCTGATGTCCAATCTTGTTACATTAAGGATTTCTTCAGAAGAGTGGAAATATTTCTTGTCAATAGCAAAGATGTGGAGGTAATCCTGTTGTGAAAAGCATTCATAAATGGAGAGAAGCCATACAGATATTTAGGGAATAAAGCACATCACAATAAATGTCTTTCTACAGTAGATTTGTTAATTTATACTGCTGAGATGAAGACCTTATGCCTCAGTTCCACGGTGTCACACCTTACATTGATAAAATAATAAAACTCTACTTTAGCCACAAGACACTATACTGCAAAAAATATTTCTACTGCTTGCAAGGACCATAACACCTAGTCATTAGAAAAGAAATAGGACATGAGCTTCTAATGACCTCTAAAAAAACATGCCAATAAAAGTCATTCCCCTAAAAAAGGTTACAGCTGAGTTTATCATAAGTCTAAATTAATCTTTCTTAAAAGTGCATTATTCTTTCAGTGGTAAATTATGTCTGGGACCAAAGTAAATTTTTCTACAAAATTTGAAGTGAGTTGAAGAAGAGGTTTCTGAAACGTTATTTTACTTTACTGCAGAGTAGTAAGTAGGTGGAGAATAAGAGTAAATAAAGTAAGTTAAAAAGGCAGCTACAGCTAAAAGCAAACTACATTTGCCTATACAAAATCTAATGCACAGAACAGACTATGTCAAAAAGCATTAATTATTAAATTAAGTATACTAAAAACGATTGCCAGTCCTAGAAAGTGCTAAACACTAGAGAGCTGAACTTTTGTTTGGTAATAACTAAAATAATTCCTTTCATCTCCAAAGATAAAATATTAAGTTCACAAACTCAAATAGTGAATATGAGGTACAGGTCATCAAAGCGGTTAGATAGTACAGACCCATAACAATGTCCTGCTGGAATCAGGTAAATCAGGAGAGATTGCCATCTTCTGTCATTCTCTCTAAGATGCACATTTTGTCAATATTTCACAATTATTTGCTAACTTAAAGGGTCTGAGATAGCATGTGCTTCACTTAGCCCTTCCTGAGCTCCTTCCCCCTTTTGAGTTCCAGCACCCTTCTCTGGGACCTTCACTTCCAAATGTCAGTCAGGCTCCCACTGCCGTTCCCTCTCCTGCAGGGGCAGATGCAGTCTTAGTCTCCCTAATCTGAATTCATTATTTCAAAGGCGGCTTATAACCCCAATCTGGTACATCCATTAATACCTTACTAAGGTTGTTTCCTGATGCATGTTGTCTGGAAGCTTGCAGAGAGAGTGCACGGCTGTTGCAGACCTTGGAGGCACTCTCAACGCCTGTGAAAATGCTGAAGAATTTACCATATGCAAATGCAAATTTCTGAAGACTTAACCGCTTGCCCTTCTAGTCTTGGCCCATAAACTGAATACCTGCTTCTCAGTCTTCCTTCCTCCTCTCATGGCCTCTATCTTCACATAGTCTTTTAGCATCAATCTCTTTCTCCCTGCCCCTTTTTCCCCTTGTCTCCAAGCCACTCCCATCAGAGGATGGAGGAGTTACCCAGAGTAGGTCATGGTATGGGAAGTAAAAAAAAAAACATAAAGGAGACAGGGTTCCTGAGCTTTCCACCCTTGTCAGCCTGCCAGGTTGTCAGGCTTTCCTTAGTGACAAAGCAAGCTATGTAGAAATGTTAACAGTTTCCAGGTGCCTACTTTCTAAATCTTTCTTTAAAGTTTTTGTCTACAGTGTTAGTTCATCGTGATGAAGGCATTTTGGGAAGAAATAGATTTTACATCTGTGTTTCTGAACATATGTTACATATACATGGGCAGATACGCTACACACTCCTACCCATACATTCACATATATGGAGAAATTTTTTCTTTTCTTACTCAGCCTTTGAACTCAGCTGTTTTTTTTTTCACTGTCTCAACTTTTAGGGAGAGGGAAGTCAGAATCGCAAGGCTGAAAATTAATCCTAAACAAACCAGATTATTCATCATAAATTGCATATCCTTATGTGGTCTCACCACTTGTTTATCTTAGATCAAAAATCTCCATGTGATTTTAAACATTGATCCTCCACATATACACAAAAATGAGCAAAACCAGCAGCTTCAGCTGTTTTATTCTAATGTGAGAAGAGGATCTCATTAATAAAATCCCTCGAAGCTTCTCAAGGCATTCCTGCCTTGACACTTCCAATAGTGAAGAGAGCAATAATTCCCAATCTACATTTCTTAAAAGCAGTTAAAGGTCATGAATAAATTACTGGGAACTTCAGTGTGGAAAGAAAATGGACTGGTGCTAAAATGAAAACATAAAGATTTATTATAATTAAAATCCTCCTCTCACAGAAACATTTCTTTACAATATTTAGCATTTTGATACCAAGGGGGTCAAGGTTATAATGCCATTAGCAAAAGATGACCTTTAATTGTCTCTGTGAACAATAAATAAGCAAACAAAATGCAAACCAGCACTTCCTGTGTTTATCTTTATTAGGCATTTCATTAGTGTAGCTTTTTCTTATGTCTTCATATTCTTTGTATTCCCACATATCTGTAAGAATGCACTTACCGAAGTTTCTGAAGCCAAGCTATCTTCATTAGGCAGGAAGTAAAAATGCAAAAAGATAATATTAAGGAATTTAAAAAAAAAAAATCTCCCAAATGACTTTACACTGATTCTCAAAGGTATTTAAAAGATGGCTTCAGGTAGTCATTTTCATTTACATTATCATCATTTATTTTGTTCTGGAAATAGACTATAGCTTTCATCATGGAACCTCCCCAGTTACCATTCAGGTTCTTTGTTTCTACTGTTTGCCTCTGCAGACATCTATCCTAGGTAACTTCAGCAACGAAAAAGATTGAGCATGAAGGCTCTAGAATTTGTGAGGCTTTATCTCACAGCTTTGTGACAAGCTACATCTTCCTTACAAAACAAAAATTATATCCAGTGTAGTAACACTACATCCTGTTTTGTGTTTCTAAGACAATATTTTTAAAAATTTCTCTCTCTTGCAACCTAACTTAAGCCTGTGAAAATCTCAAACCATCTGGAGACTGACGTCTCGTAATTTCAGTCAGACGTTACAATTCTAAAGGAAGACAAAAGATATTTAGCTGCTATAATTATACAAAAAAAAAAAAAAAAAAAAAAGTGTAATAGCGGAGGATGAACTGAGTAGAAGATGTGATTCCCACTGCAACAGGAGAACCCAGCCTGACTCCTTGAGTTTCAACACTGAACAGTTCCTGGAAAAGACTCTGTGTAATCTGTGACAGTCTGCCCTCACCTTCCTTCTGCTGCTCACATGCCTGAAGGTTTCCTGAGGCAGGTAATGAAAGTCATGATCTAAATCAGAGTTAATCAAACAAACCAGATTAAAATAAGATGTTATATTAAGTGTTACCTTAGTTCAGGCTTTTTCCCTAATTCTGAAGTCCTCTTGGGTGTGTCTAAGAAAGCCAAGAATCTGCCTAACTGCTGTGGAGAAGCAACTAATAAGATGCAGAAGAGACAGTAGTTTGCTTCTTCGTTCAAAATGAGTGCTATGCAAAGTGTACACCTATCCTTAGGAACTGGTCTAGGATCCCATTCGTGCCAGATCCTTTGCAGACCACTGAAGCCAGGCTCCCTGTCACCCCTCTCTTCCTTGCCCTTTGCTTCCTACAGTCCCAACTGGACGGTGCCTGATTCCAGCCAGGGCTGGACCACACTCCCCTCCCTGCCCACAACTGCGTGGCCACAGGGAGAGCTGGTGCAATTGAGTACACTACAGATTCAAGCCCACAAGAGCTGAAGAAAGCCCAGAGCTGAAGTCTTCCATCTGAGACAGAAACCTCCATTATCTCACAGGATGTGGCTGTGGCTCCCATTCTTCTTTGCCAAACTGCACTTCTTTGGTGGTACTAATAATACGGCCATTACCAAAGACATTATTTCTTAACTATGACTCGTAGGTAGTTCTGAATTCTGACTAAATTCTCTCTGGGGCTTAGGTCTCAGGAGTTTAAATCTCACATATACTGGCTTGAATGTGAAACAGACCTTATCCCAAAGCTTTTAACATGTTAAGTATATCTACAGGTCTAAAATGAGCAATAAGCAATAAGGCCCTGCCCCACTGACAATAACAGTAAAAATCCAGTGAAGGTAGAATGTATTTTCATACTTGATATCTTTGTAATTCCTTTTCTTAGTATCATATTGTTAATAGAAATGCTTTATATGTGAACAAATATTCTTTGCGAAGCATTTAAAAAACGGTAAATAAGATTCTGTCTTAGGTCTTCTTTCAGAATCTAAAGCAAACATGTATTAACAAAGCCCAGCTCCAGACATGCCCAGGCACCATAAAGACACATATTAAAGGAGCACCACATGATATCTGCTGCTTAACCAAAATCCCATTATATAGAAGGTCAGCAGTGTTGACACCACCCAGCACCTACACTGCAGTAAACCACTGTGCAGTGCCATTGCTAAAAGCACTTTCTATTGATTGTTTCTTCTAAGAAAAGGACATGAGAGTAGTAAGACAAATTTAGGCAACAGAAAGCTGAAGGAAATAGCCTGACAAAAAAAAGTAATTCACGATGGAACACCAACAAAGATAAAACACAAGGTGTGTAATACATCACCAGCCTGGAAATAAACAAGGAGGCTTTCTGCCATTTTTTCAAGTTTTCAGGTGACCACAACTAATTGCCGAAAAAGAAGTCATAAATCTTCTATGAAACAAATATAGTAATAGACAGAAACAATGCGCTACGCTATGCTGACTTTATCAGCAGAAGAAACTTGGAGTCCTGTTCTGCCGTCGCTTGCATGCTTACTGCTCCTTCCAATTTCTGAGAGTGTTGACTATATATGTACGTGAGCATATTTGGTCCATACTCCTCGTAAGAGAAGCCAGGGTGACAGAACTGCTGAACTAAGACCTGGTATGGCTTATTAATGTAATTCTAAATCCAGTGTGAATAAAGCACTTGAATTCCTGAAGCTTCACCTTCTAGACAAATCAACCTTCATCCCCCCCGCCAGCAGCAAGGATGTGGATGTTACTATATGTGTTAGTGTTGGAGGGTCCTACAGCATTAAAAAGCTAATTTTGTGTTAGCAAATGGTGCTGGATTTATGGCTCTGGAGGATGAAATGCTTTAAAATGGGTAAATAACTTGACGTTTATACAGTGCCTTTTGTCCTGAAGATTTGCTACAACGTGCTTATCAAAGTGTACACATTTGGCGGCACTGAAATACAGTCAATTTGGTGTGCAGCCCAGTGCGCAACAGAGCAAGATGAGAAGGAAGGTATTTAACTAGGCACACTAGGGAAAACTTACTTTTGAAACCTTTCTTGGGAAACATACAGTCCATACTGACCAGAGGGAACTGTGCATTTCAAAGTTTCAACCCCAAGGCTGCCACAGACAACTGCAAAACAGGTTCCATCTTCCCTCTCTCATTCAGACAGATATAACTGTGTGAATACAAAGTCTCTGATTTCTAACTTTAGGTCTGGACCACTAAGTCCCGAATTTATACTACGATGGTGTCTAAACTGCAGACCAGCCTTTACGAGCCCTGCTGCTGCCAATCAGCTCACATTTGTTCACCAGTACAAAATACCTCTAATTTTAAATTTATATCTCCTGTGGGCACAGGTGATTCCTGTTCCGTAGCCCACTCAATACCCAATTTCTCAGCTGAGGCTACAAGCAAAAAAGCTAGGAAAAGAGACTGAGCTTTGTGACTCTGGGCCTAAACTAGTAAAATTCCAAATACCTTAATGTCATGCTAATACAGCAAATTTAACCTAATTTGACTTACTTTCAACCTGCTGGGATCCCTCCAAAGTTCCCAATTTTTTGTATTTGCACAGAAATGTGAACATACACACATGCACATATATACATACATGCACACATATTTAATATGTTTAGTTACATTTTCAAGAAGGTATGAACATATATATATAAAAAATGCAGATGTATATCACAGACTGCCATGAATACAATAAGAACAAATGCATAACCTAAACAGGACCAGACTGCACTCTGTCAAAATGATCCAAGATAAAGAATATAGAAACTAGAAGTGAAATTAGTTAGTTGGTTGTTTAAATATGTGTAGGACCTAGGATCGAACGATTCTTGCTCCTGGTCAGCTTTCACACTGGCTTTTTTGTCATTATTTCAGACAACTGAATCAACTTCTTCATGTCAAACTCATGCTTTCAAAATGGAAACTATAACTATGGTTGTTTGCGTTAACATTTATCTAGTTTCTTGCTGAAAAACCAAACTATAGTACTGATCTATTCTAGAGAAGAAGAAAAGAGTTTGGAGGTGATGTGGAAGGAATGATAGCCGTTCTCAGCAACATTTAGTTGCAGAAGGAAGTCTCCCAGTCCACATACCTCTGATTCATTTTTGCATTGTCCCACCTTTTGCTGCATTCCATATGAAATCTCTGTGAGAGTTGTATGAAAGTTTCTCTATTTTTGCTGTATGGACTGCATGGACCAAGCACATATCAGGCCTCTGAGCAAGGATACACGCTTTTTTCTCCTCAGTCTTCCTTCCATGACCGATACCTAAGCGTTAGCATGAATGCCAGTCTATACCAGTTTAAATAAGATGAGTTTTCATTGCCAAATGTACACAGAGCAAAAATTTGGCACAGTACACACTACTTACAACCTCTACTGAAAGGTATTTGTTGTGGGGGGAGGATTTACGTTCAGGGCCATTCCCAACAGCTGAAAGCAAACCTCTGCAGGTGTCAGTTCTTTAACTTCCTGGATAACGATGAGAGAAATCATCTAGGGGTAGAGGCTTAGATTATCAAAGATTATTTATAGCAATTGGATTAGCCAGTGAGGCTTCAGAGACACTACTTTACCTCCCTCCCTCCAGTAAACCTCCCAGTAATTCATTAAAATTAATACACATTAAAAAATCCATTTAAATTACAAGGTTGTATTTGAGATGTTACGAATGAATCCAGTCATGTATTTTACATGTAAAAGATATTAATGTGGCTTTCAGGAGCTTAAGCAAGAGACTATTTATCTAATATTACCAAGAAAATTCTGTTTTTACCTGCAAACTTATTTATGTGTTACAAGCTTGAGGAATTTCAGAAGTGTCATTGCTTGACAGCTGACTATTTGATGTTCATATAAAATATGCCCAGCTTGAAAATTGTCTCAGCTACTTGAGAACAGAGAGGTCCAGCCATACTCCTCTCAAGAAATATGTTGTCCTAATGCGAAAGCACACCCAAACAGGATATCAAGTCTACTCATCATCAATGTAGCTGTTGATGAAACCATCTGTGAACACAACACACTCTAGAAATCTTCTTTCGATGCAGCCTAGTTAAAAAACTATACAAGCAAAAATCCCTCAAACTGAATTCTGCTTGGAAGCTTCAGCGGGTGCATCCTGCAGGGAGCGCACCGTCGTCAGCATTTTCCAACTCCCACAGTCAAGAGAGGATTTTCAAGGGAAAATCAGCATGTCAGCTGCTGACCTCTGAAAAATTTGGTCATCAGTGTCACCATGGGACATGCTTTTGATAAACCGAAAATAGGAGTTTAACTTTTTCAAGTTCTGTGACCCACAAATGGATACTGAGAGCTTAGAAATCTGGCCCTGAACTGTTTTGAATGCATCATTTNCACCAGGAAGGACCCTCATAATCTGGGAATTTTTCGTTTCAATCTGTAGACTTTGTGATTGGCTAGTTGCTTCAAACACTCCAGAAACTGGCTGTCAACCAGATATACAAAATAAAGGGCACACGATTTCAGCTCTCACAGTTATCTGGTCAATGCATAGATCATACGATTAGGGTCTTTGATCTCCAAATTTGAGGACACAATGGAATTTCAGCCTCAATCATGTCAGGGGCTATCTCCAAGGTTCAACTTCCAATGGCACGGTGAGGACAGTGCTCTTGCAGGCACACCTGGAGGCAGTTAGGACACTGGCAATGCCTTTGACCTCTTCTCTCCCTCCATGGCCCACTATTTTTTTTTATTTTGATCTTCAATCCTTTAAGTGTTGGAATTGATATAAAATACTGGAAAATGCTTTATGGCCTGTTTTGTATGGGGCAGGTGTTTTGTGGACCATCATGAACTGTGTAATTGCTTGATGTCTATCTGCTGTTTTAGACTACTGAGCTTAAGACCTACATAATGGTCTCCCATGGCCTTCTGATCCTACCAATTTTTATATTAATTTTATTACTATTGATCAAGTGTCAACATTTCTTCCAAGAACATCCTTAGCCTTTAAAATACTATTCTATTCTTGTGATATTGGTTTGATTAGTAGGCTTAAAATGAGGAGGATTTTTTTTTTACATCAATTTGAAACAGTTGTGCTTGTTCAAGCAACCAGTTCATATCAAATGAAACTTGACTACTTAGTTCGAAATCAAATGCTTTATTTAGTTTAGGAGTAGATTTTTGTGAATAATGTTGATCATTTTTTAAAAACGCATTTTGAAATGAAATGTTTTTAGTTGAAAAGTTGAAAATTTTCCTTCATTAAATGTAAACTATCCACTTTCTTAATGAATTATTTTGAACAAAAAATTCATTACAAGTTTGTAGTTTTAGTCTTGTTCACTCTTCAATAGAAACAAAGTTTTCAACAGAAACAAAGTGCTCCAGTACAGTACTCTTTTCATGTTTTTACATGTGATAATTGCGACAACACTTTATTAATCGCTTTCATGAAACCTATTTCAAGTAATTAGCTCTCTAGCTATTCTGTCAGTCAGTCTGTTGGTACCAGAGTTTATGACACTGGCATAGATGGCAATAATAAGCAAAACTGACAAAGATGTACTTTGATCTTCTGCATTGTTATTAAAAAATGTAAATGTTCAATTTGCACAAAGAATATAAGCAGCAATAGATGATAATTAGATTTTGCCTCAAACTGTTCACCTTTTATTCAAATGTAATGACAACTAATTTGGCATCAAGGCAGCATAAACACTTTCCTTTTTGGAGAGCACCATATGGATTTTGTATTCTCAGAAGACAAGGGAATGGCTAGAAATATATCTCCAAGGTCACATGCACTTCCATAAACATTACATTGCAATGTTTCAGGGGAATGAGTACAAGAGCCCAGCTAATTAAATAAAACAAATGAATCCATAAATGAAACATTAAGTGCATACAAGTGGATCAACTGTGCCAGATGCTGAATGATTTCCATCATCAACAACATGATCAGTTTCAAATATCATATCAATTTGCGAGTAAGATTTTAAAATTAGAATCCAGAAGACTAAAACCAGAATTTTCTCTGCACTCTTAATTTGCTTTTGCCTTATGGCAATAAAAATATTTATTACTTTCAGAAACTACCCTATGTTAGATTATGCACCATCAAAAGAGCTCTCCAGACAGCAGAAGGTGGTTACCTTCCCTAACACCCTTTTCACCAAAATATAGACACCAAGTTGGAAAAGAAAGAAAGGACTGAGAATATCTGGAGTCACTAATTTTCTTATTTTGTCCTCCTGCTCCCAGAACCTTAATTTTGGTAAAAATTACAACAAACAGTATCTTCTACTCAAGAAGAATAACATTCAGAGGAGAATTTGAGTATCACAGGAGAAAAATTATTTGATCACAAATGCAGAAGTAATAGAAATGGAAACAAGCATAAGATCAACTAATCACTAATAGAATTTCTGCAATTAATTTAAAATTTAAGAATAGAAGATGATAAAAATTAGATGGATTAGTAAAGTATAAGTGATCAACGTAATGTGGGGACAAAAAATGGAAATTAAACCCTGTTCTAGCTCTGGTAGAGGACGTATTGAAGCCAGTCTACAAGGCACTGGCAGGACTCAACCCTGAGTGCTGTATACAGTTCTGGTCAATCGTGTTCACAAAAGTCAAAATAAAAAGTGACTCCTACTTTTGTTATATGTGTAATAAATGGAGTTGGATAGATCAATATATTTAAACAAAAACAGAATAATATGGTGAAGTATTATGTTGACAGGTATCCTTCCAATGTTTTTGAAAGACTTGTATGTAGCTAACATTTTTGGTATTATACTGATTTTTTTTCTCCCTGTTCTACTTCCTCCCATGAATTGCTTCAGCCCATCATGGTTTTCTATATTTTTGGGAGCTGTATGATCCTCTATACCAAAAGAAAAGAGACTGGCCTATCAAGAAAACCTATTCTAAAGGAAATTTGTGGACAGAACCTGAAGATAGAACTGTTGTGTACTTATACCGGACTAATTAGGTATGTCCAAATCACAGCTGCACAGCAGTGTAAAAAAAGCTTCCTGAATTAGAGCATCACTCAGCACTCATATACAGTTCGAGTGTTTTGTCACAGGCAGAATCAGGCAGACAAGGAAGCATCCACCTGTGCACCTGCAGATGAATGTTTTCCAGTGCTAGGTCAGAAAAGTATACCTCCCACAACTTAAACATTTGCTTTAAATTAGAAGAGGAATATCTAGTCTTTACAGCTCTGAAGGACTTACACTATGATACAGAGAAGAACATTAAGAATACTTCCACTGGGATATCTAGTGTCTTGAGTCATATAAACCTATCTGGTACTTAGAGGTTGAAGAAAGCAAACCCAGGTTCTCTACAAATTCTTTGCTGAATCAATTAAAAAAAAAAAATGGACAGAAAACATAATTCTTATCAGGGCACCTCTGAAACTCACATAATCATCCCGTGCACATGTACAGCCCCTCAAGTAAAGATAAAGAATATTATCCCCATGGTTAAAGATTTATTAACAGAGGCATTATTCCTGCTTTTTGCAACTACAGCTGTTTTCAACCTCTTATTCTATTTATTTGAAGAAAGACCACTAACACCTTCAAACCCAGTAGAATTTGAAAGTAACGGCTCTGGGAAGATAATCAACAGTATCAACCTGCACAGATGTCAGTGTAAGCATATCTTCCTGTCAGAGACATCTCCTTGGTGTGAATATTACTTAATTGTGACTTCTCAAAGACACTGCCTTCATAGGCTTTATCGGCAACTGACTGGAATCATTCAATGAAATGAATCATCTTGTGATGCTGCGTGCTGCCAAACATAGGAACCAGCAGCAGGAAATACCAAGGGCAGTGTTATGCTGTACTGTTCAAGAAAAATATTGCAAAGGCCTACACACAAAAAAGAGAAGCTCCACCAAAAAAACGTAAAAGATTAGATAAAGAATACATTCTAAACAATCCACACAGCAAAACAAAACAAAAACTCTGATAGGAAAGCACATGAATTAAACATAATCCATACAGAGTAATTGCAACCAGCATTTACTATCTTTTGTCTTAAGGAAGGTTACTGTGTGTTGAGGAGAAAGCTGTCAAATTTCTAATGTGTACGTAGAAGAAGCAGAACTACCTTTAAAATTTACATTCAGGAAAAATATACATGACTGAAAAGAACACTGAACACCTTGGTACAACTATCTTATTCCAATTTACACTGAGATTTCCAGTGGTAGCTAATGACATTAAAATATTTAAGAACTGTAATCCTGTGAGATTTGAAGCAATAGCTAAAATGCATTCATTAAACAAATCACTAATGGTGGCTAGACACCCTGGGGAAAAATAAACCTGATACAAATGAACTTGCTCCCCAGATTAAACATGTATATGCCTACGAGATCCTCCCCCTGCCCAATGCTACTTTCAAAGTGTGAATTATACCCTGGAAAAGGTTTATGTGGAACAGACACCATAAACACACATACTTTAAAACATTTCATCCACAAAATGGACAAGGGCAGCTACATAGTTAGATCTGGGGTAATACTGTACTGCTTTCTTGGAAAACTATGTCGTGCCACAGATGGAACCGATCACAGACAAGATGCTTATATGCTCAAGTTGCCATTCATAGCTATACCGATCTAAATATTGTATATGCCAAAGAGAACCAACCACTTATCTACGTATCTCTGTAGATACAATCTGGTTTAGCATACCAAGAACAAACCTGTCCTTCGTCTTGTGTTGACACTTCACTGAATAGAGTTTTATGGTAAAATGTAGAAAAACTGGAATACAGCATATTACAGATAAAGCATGTAAAACTGGGAATTGCCCTCCTAGAAGAATAAGAAAACTTCCATTCTGTAGGCAATCCTAATATTTTCTAAGGCCAGAAATTAACCAGAGGGGTTCCTAATTATCTATCTGGTAGGACTGGCAAAAAGACAAAGAAAGTGGTAGTGCAGGAGGAATGCGTGCTGCACAGGGTGCATCTACATAACCCACTTAGTGCACTGGAACAAGCCTTTTCACTTGCAAATAGCGACAGAAATGCATTGCACTGCATGTGTATTTAAGTAATGTGGTATGAACTCAACTGCACCTTGAAATGCGCTTGAAATGCACTTGAAATGCTTTCTCCTCAGGTGGAACCAAGGCTGAAATAATATGCTAGGGTAGAGTGCCCCACACGCTATGTGGACACAGGGAGGAAAACACATCCTCTTGGAGGTCCTCCAGCAGTGTATGCACTACAAATGCATGAATTTCTATTAGTAACAGCATGGGCCATTGGGACAGTCATCTGGGATGGCTGTACAGAACTCTGCTTTGTGTCGTCTGTTTGATACAGATTCATCTTACGTGCCTAAGATGAGCAACTAGCATCAAATCCATTGCCGGAAAACAAAAAATACAGATATATACTCCTAGAACAGTAACAGAACATGACAAATCAAAAAGTTGTCCTTTCTTCATGCTGCACCAGTTACTACTCTAGACACAACTCAGACATTGGCATGATGGGATACAGGGCATGCAGGGCTCCATCAACTAGCAAAAGACACATGACCTAATTTATGTCAATGATTTCCTAAAGGTAAACATTACTTTTGATAATCATTATTTTCATCACTAACCATAACTGTTCTGAGATTTGGTGCTGTGATAAATCAGATCTTGCCACAACAGTTTAATTATCACTAATCTTTCTGAGTGATGGGTGATCAATTTCATTCACTCCTGTTCATTTGCACTCGTACACTTCTTCGTCCAGGCATCCTTGAATGATTGTCTCTCTCATCTCATCACAAATCCAGTTTGCTGACTCAGTTTCTAGTTGATAGGATTTTCTGTCACACAATTCTCCTTATGAAACTAACCCAGCCATTAGACTGCTTCAGTCGCCATACAATTCTAAACATTTCTCTATAAGACCTAGGTTCAAATGCCGTTTTAAAACATAAAATTTTAAAAATCTGGTGGTATTGCAGTCTGCCTCCAAAAGATAGATTTTTATATCAAAGTTGAACTCTCCTTGATAAACTTGTCAGGGCTTTCTTTACTGTCTTGGGTAATAACCAAGGCTATACACCAAATTTTCAACTTAAAACACTCCCTCTCCAGCAGAACACTCTTGCTCTTTTTTGTTCATCATCCATGTAACTCAAATTACTGGAAAATCTACCGTTCATCTTGAAAGCTTCTATAAATCCTCCCAACACCTTTCTCATTGCCATCTCAGTGTTGAATAAATGAGGTGGTATTGTGCATCCTCACTTTACCCTTTTACTGACTACAACGCCTCGGATAACATTGCTTCCACTTTTTAGATGACTTAAACTAAGGTTTATCTGATTCTTGAAGGACTCATTTTAAGCCCTAAGTACTTTCATTAATCTGTATGGAAAGAAATCTCCTGAATAAAACATGGGTGGGGTTTTTTTTGAGAAAAATGCTCCTCATAACTATGGATTTCTCTTAAAATTTTAAACACATTGTTACTTTTGCTGTAAAAAATTCACTTAGTTAAAGAAGGGCTGAGTGGAAGGCGAACAACTATTTCGATTACCAGAAAGAAAATGATTTGATTATTATGGATGAAGGACTCCATGACAAGGACATATAGGTGATGTAGCAAAAAAACATTAACTGTGCAACTGGTTATAACTCTAAAGGATGGTGAGAGTTATAAACAATCAGAAAACCTTGTACAGGCACTTTGAAGGGCTTGATCCTACCACCATATATATGGGTGACCACCACTGACTTTACAAAATCAACTAAAGATACAGAGCTTTCAAATGCCATCTCTTATTCAGGACATCTCCTACTCTGCAGATTGAATATCTGTGGATGATATTCAATTCATTCAGCTTTGTTGACAATAATTAAAAAAAAAATAAAAAAAGAAAAAGACTACAGTCCCTTTCTGAAGAGCGGGTGGAACTATCAATACTGGAAAAGAAGATTTTAAAACATCTTTAGATGTTTAGATCTTTAGATGTACAAAGGTAGATTCAGGTACCTTACAGATGGTGCTTGCTATGATGTGGGAGAAAACCAATCTGTTTAGTTAAGTACATGGACAAGAGAGAGATTCTTTTGAGGTCACTAAAGATGTTTATGAAAACAGACTGAAACAGCAACTCACATGAATAAACCAGTGCTGAACCCTTAGAGAGGACTTTTCCTCTACTCTGAAACCTTTGACATCTGATTACATTTACTTTTCACAGAATCACAGAATCACAGAATGGTTGGGGTTGGAAGGGACTCTGAAGATCATCTTGTCCAACCCCCCTGCTTGAGCAGGTTCACCCAGAGCAGGCTACACAGGACTGCATCCAGGCGGGTTTTGAATATTTCCAGAGAAGGAGACTCCACAACCTCTCTGGGCAGCCTGTTCCAGTGCTCTGTCACCCTCACAGTAAAGAAGTTTTTTCTCATGTTCAGCTGGAACTTCCTGTGTTCTAATTTGTGCCCATTGGCCCTTGTCCTGTCATTGGGCACCACTGAGAAGAGTCTGGCCCCATCCTCTTGACACCCACCCTTTAGATATTTGTAAGCAGCAACAAGATCCCCCCTCAGTCTTCTCTTCTCCAGGCTGAACAAACCCAGGTCTCTCAGCCTTTCCTCATAAGAGAGGTGCTTCGCTCCCCTGATCATCTTTGTGGCTCTCCGCTGGACTTGCTCCAGCAGTTCCCTCACCTTGTTGAACTGGGGAGCCCAGAACTGGACACAGTACTCTAGACGTGGCCTCACCAGGGCCTAGTAGAGGGGGAGGATAACCTCCCTCGACCTGCTGGCCACACTCCTTTTGATGCACCCCAGGATACCATTGGCCTTCTTGGCCACAAGGGCACAGTGCTGGCTCATGGTCAGCTTGCTGTCCACCAGCACTCCCAGGTCCTTCTCAACCGAGCTCCTTTCCAGCAGGTCAAGCCCCAACCTGTACTGGTGCATGGGGTTGTTCCTCCCCAGGTGCAGGGCCTTACACTTGCTCTTGTTGAATTTCACTAGATTCCCTTTGGCCCAGCTCTTCAGCCTGTCCAGGTCTTGCTGGATGGCAGCACAGCCTTCTGGCGTATCAGCCACTCCTCCCAGTTTGGTATTGTCAGCAGACTTGCTGAGGATACACTCTATCCCTACTCATTTCCTACTCCTTTCATTTCCTACTCAGCTGTAAGCTTTGACTGGGCCTTCCCGTGCCAATCCACCCAACTCTGGACACTACCACCGTTTCCAAAAAAACCCTTTAAAACCAAACCCACCAACAACAGGATTGATATCAGCATAAATCTAGTTTAATATAGCTCTTTTCCTCCTATACTTGAATAGCATATTTCTCTCAGGAGATTTTTCTTTTCCCACTATTAAATGTAGAAAATATATCAGGGATTGAAGATATCAGCCGTCCCCATGAGAAAGGCAACCTGTAGACACTAGACTGTAACATTTGATCTGGGAGGTGACACCAGATGAAGGTAACTACAGTCTGATTTGCTTGATTGCTTAGTGATTTCATGCTTGGAGGGAAAGCATGTGGTGGTTTTTGGCTGGGTTATACACTGTCCTACATGGGAGAGATATACCAAAACCAGAATTTATTCTTAGCTTTAGTCTCCATGACTATGTTACATAAGGTGGGTCTGAGATAACCAGAGGAAACTATTGCTTAGCATCCTAATGGGCCACTTCTGGTCAAACACTGATGTCTGTGTGCAAATAAGTTACATTAAAGATAAGAACCCTGTGAAGTTAATATCATCACTTCTCTACTGGTAAGCCGACCTGAAAGATCACGTACTTCAGCACCCTTTTGACAGAGTAGCTACACTGATGTAACTAGACAGCTGGTGTCAGGAAAGGGAAAAGATCACCGTCAACACATTTAATTTTTCGTAACTCTACTTAAGTCTCCCACAGGAATCAATATATCTGAGGAGAAGGAGGCCTGGTTTTTTAAATATTTTGCTCTGTCCAGTATTTTGCCCACTGCTTTTGATTTAGGTCCTCTCTGAGTAGAATGCAAATAAAGCAACATTCAAGTTTAAGTGTGGTAGCGCTTTTCAATACAGAGTAGCTGAGATGGTTTTAAACGAGACAAAACTCAGCAAGAATAGAATGTGTTAACAGTTTTTTGCCAGGGGACTTTTCATGGCACAATTATTTTGGTCTTTTTATTTAAGTCTGAAATATCTTTGTTTTGCTAGCTGCCTAATGCTCTACATCTTCTTTAGAAAGTTTAATTCCTGCCAAAATACATATACTATTTCCCAGCTTAAAGTGTCTCTGAATTGCTGCAGGAAGATACAGTTTCAAAAGGTGACAGAATGTCTTTGCTAGCAGAACTATTGCTCTCTGTCCTTTGTGGTATTATTCAGCTCTCTCAATGGTTTGCAGTTGGAGAGAGCTCAAGAGAACTGTATGACCCCGTGCATGTCTGCAGGTTTGGATCGGGACACGCTGCCGCTATTAGAGCTCAGTGTGTGGGAGGTGAAGTTTTCTGTATGCAAGTAAAACGTACGGTTCTTTCTGGCTTTCCCTTCTGAGGCTTGCATTGAAGCTACATTTTCCCAGTTTTAACTCAATTGCCATTCAGCAAATGCAACCTTACTAGTTTTGCGGCATGTGGGAGTCAGCATGTGTACCTTATCTTGTCTTTCTATCGCATACAAGGAGAACATTTTTAGCCTTCAGCACCTAATTAAAAAAGGTGAGGCTGACATCTTCCATGCCTGTGCTAGTGACACAGAGCATTGCAAATGACTCTCTGCTGGGCAGAGGGAAGGTGAGCTTTGTCTAGCTTTGTGCTTCAGTTACAGTCCCATGCTGGCAGCCAATTTATTCCAATCGCCAAAGTCCTTGTTTTCCTACATCCAGTCCCTGGTTACAGAAACCATAAGCTCTGCTGATCTGTGGCAAGGAGCAGCATGAAGGAGAATCTTAGCCCTCTCTGGAAAGAAAGGGGAATTAATGGTTAGGCCTCAGGGGGATGGAAGAGGACTTTAATTACCACCCCAGTCCCTATGGAGTTTAAGAGACGGTTTGAACTCTAACACTGCTGCATAATTCTGACATTCAGCCACATCAAAGTTTTGAGATTAACCAACATTGCTTTTGTTCCATACACATAGCTGAAGACTTTAAATAGGAAGTATAGGTTTACATGTATTTCCACTCCCAATTGCACAAGAAGATAGCTTTTGCTCGATAATTTCTAGAAACTGTACTCTGTATCTTGACTTATCTTTGTCCCTATTTTTAATTAAGTCTATTTTTTATTTTGTTTTATCTCTCACTTTCTTAATATAACCAAACTTGGATTTTAACTAATGAAAATAATAGATTAATAATAATTACTCTTATTACAATATTTTGGAAATGATTTGAAATCTTTTAGATCTAAATTTAGGTATAGAAAATTGTACTACATTGACTTTAATGATGGGATTAGATTTGCATTGTTAACAGCAGCATAAGAATACCATACTAAAAAATGTAGATGTTATTAGTTCAGTATATCGTAAATTGAAAGTGCTTTCTACAGAAGTCCTTTAAAGGAGTTGCTCATCAGCACCATGTTGCTATACAACCTGAAGTATGTAATTTGCTTGCTTTAGAAAAAGTGCCCTTGTTCTTCTAGGTCAAGGAGGTATAATACCAATTAAAGTACTAAGAGAAGGCAACATAGTCTATTGGACAGCTGCATTTAGCTTTAAAAAGCAAGAAGAAAATAATACCTTAAAAGAACCACAGAATCAAATGAAAAAAAAAAATAAGCTTAAGCAAGAGAAGGAAGATATTCCAAGTTTGGGGTTTTTTTTACATTCCTGTTTAAGACCTTTTAATATTACTAGGAATTATATGCAAATGCATTTAAAAAAAAAAAAACAAACAAAGAAAAGAAGAAACACCATGAACATGTTTTAAAAGAGATGGAAGCAAACAGGAAATGGAAAAGGCAAGCTGTGATGGGAAAAGAGAGTCACTTTTCACAAATAAGAGAGGTGAGTCATTAACAGCTAAATTCTAAAAGGGAACTGGAGTGATGTGACAGCAGTAGTGATACTTGGGGACCATGGCTAAAAGAAGAATTAGATGTATGCTTTTAACAAAAATACAGGTAAGTGTGAAAGACACAATCTACAGGGAAGGATGGGGTGCTGGATGTCTGTCTCTGAAGTTCCTGTAGTCACTAAGCCAGCACTGACACCAGTCCCTGCCACCCTATGCAACTTTTCTACCTTTGTCAAACAATTGCCTTATTCAGAGAGATCCGATATAGAAGAGGAGGCTGATTCCTAAGAACATCTCCATTCATAAAAATAAACTGCCCTTACCCCCATGTCAGTGTTTTAAGCTAAAAGTCAGATTCATCAGGAAAGAGAGAATACTGAGGAAAAATAGCAGGTTGATCTTAAATTCAACTCTCCTAGAGAGTCATCTGTTCTGACCTAGACCTCTGGGCTCCCCCTATAGCCAAGAGAAAGCAACAGGGACCTCTATGGGGTCATTCATTCAATCCAAAAAACTGACGTCTAACATATGTGAATTGAATTGCCCTCTGGAAGCTCTGGTCTTCTTGACAATAAGTTGCTGCCTAGAGGACTAGGCTGAAGTACTTGGTAAGTCAGATGAGTGAATCCTGTCTGGAAGTTTCTCAGGCAAGATCCAAGACAGAGACTGTTTCCATACAGACCTGTTTACTGAATCACGTTGAGGGAACCATGGTCCAAGACTTGAACATTAGCAAAATAAAACCAGGTATAAAAGCTAAAAAGTATTACTTTTCATACTAGTCCCAAATTTTGTATTGTGTCTTCTTTCCCTCATAAAACTAGGGTAAACTACATTAAAATACAAAACTCTTGCACAAATACAAAGTGCTACATGGAAAAAAAAAAAAAGAGGTGGTACTTTGACGATCATCTAGAAAACTGGACACTGGAAATAGGGCTAATCACATGAGTCAGTGGACATTTTAGTATCACGTAAGAGACAATAAGGCAGGGATAATCTGTAAAAGGCATTGTAAACTGTCATAATCCTAGAGCTAACTGAACAGAAGAGGCAAAAGAAGTTGATACAATGCAGAGAGCAGCAATACGGCAGAAGATATGAACTAGGAAACTGATCATTTTATTGTCATCGGAAGTTCAGTGATCACTTCTTCTGTTGCATAATACTTTCTCATAAAACCTTCCTGAAACTCGTATGGAAAACTATTCTCTCTCAAGGGTCATTTCTCTCCCATATTAACAAAAAAAGTCCTTTTGCTACTTTGAAGAGGAAGAAATTATTGCTTTCTTAAAATAGGATCCCTCACTTTCTGATTATTATACTTGACAGAAGTGTTTAAGTTGATACTAGGAAAATTTTGTTAAGCTAACAGTAAAAGAAGATTCAAGTAGACTTCATATTAGGCAATAGCACAAACAGATCTGGCCAGCAGTAGTGAGGATTTTCCAAAAAATACCTCATCAAATTTATTTTTGTACGTATCCATGGCTTTTGCTCAGGCTGTCCACTGAGCAGTCTGAACTGGTAGTTGCCAATCACTGCAAACAGATACAAAGGCTGGTATTTCAGCCTCCTGTAATTAGTATGCTGTTCACTCATTCTCCCCATCCTAATTATGAGTAATCCATGCTGAGTCTTACTGCACTGTCCCTGGTGTGTCTTATTCATCTACGTGCACTCTAACCCGTAGCATAACTTGGACACGTTTAAACTGTAGCGTTTCATTTGCAATGCTGTGGTCTGGAGCAACCCAGCTGTTAGCATATGTGCACAATAGGCTAGATTGTGGCTTTGAAGTTACAACCTGTGCCAGGGATACCAGAGAGACTGCCTCAGAAATGGTGTCTGCTTGATCCTCACAGCACACTGGGTCAAATGAGACAGAGACAGGAGGACTCCTCGACGAATGTCCTACAAGCACCCTAACTTCCCAAGTCGAGAAGGGAGCACTTTGCTTCCCAGAGTAAAAGGGATATTGGAAGGGTGCAGTGGCCACATCTGGGATTGCCTCACTGTCAGCACCTCCCTGAGAACAGCACAGCCAGGAGCTGCCAGTTAGAGACACCTGCCCCCAGTGTCTCTAATTTCTTCTTTGCAGTTGGTAGTACCTTCAGGAGAAAGGTGCAATGAATTGCTGAAGTGTACTACACTGCAAACTCAGTACAAATAACAATAAAGTTGCTCCTCCTCAGTAAACCTTTATGGAGGGTGAGAATTCAGCCATGGGCATCCCTGGTGCTAACCTCATTCACAAGATATAATGAACATGAAGCAAAGCTTTTGCTCCCCGCTGCCCCCCCCCCCCCC
>WAAD01032023.1:23717-34933 GCA_013389945.1 Fregata magnificens
AAAAACCCCAAACCCAACCAAACCCAACCAAACCCTCCAAAGGTCGTGTAGCTGCTTCATTTTGCAGTCATTATAGCAGAAAGGAACATAACTCCATTTAATTGACTGGAAGCCAAAATTGAACCATGAGTTTTTTCCAAACATCTCTTTTAATAAAGAAATTTTCTCTTTTAAGTGTGGTGTGCATGGTTATCGCTGAAAGGATTATAAAAATAACTTGCAATTCCTATTAGTTCGTTTGTTTGATCTGAAAGCATTTATAGGAACTATATCTAAGTTGAATTTGCAGTGCACTACCAGAACCCTAAGCAGATAGAACACCCACAAGAACATAATTGCTTTCCTCAGCTTTTCCAGATCAATTTTTTTTTTAAATTTTGAAAAATCTTCTACAAAGTATCGGTTTAAATTGTTCCTAAATGTCTTTCTATACTACTTTAGAATGGGAGAACCATGTATTTAGTTCCCTTTAATTTTATTTGTGACTACACTTTGAAACACTCATCTGCTTTCAATTTATGCTTCCAGAGATCATCTCCCACTCAGTCTTGAATATTTGCATTTCAGGCATATTAAGGTAAGCGAAATTCATGCAACTCTTCTTTGTAATATAAACTATGATACAGCTTGAGGCATAAGAGAGATCATGGTGAATATAGATTTTAAAAACACATGTTCAGGACTTTTCAGGGTATATCTGTGTTCTCTCTATTTATGTGATTCTAGACTGCTTTTCTATGTTCACCTTTTAATTAGACAAGTCATATTCGCTTCCATATGATGTATTCCTTTCCTATTCAGAAAATAAGAGATATGTTAAAAAAAAAGGTTGTTTTATTCAGAGGATTGTCTTTTGCTAGAAATGCCTGCTTCACTGCTCTTTGGATAATGCTGCATTATACTTCTATTGCAGTTCATTTGCTTGTTCGAATATTTATTTATGGGAACTGTACTTCCTTCAGGATAATCAGATATAAGTCATATTAAATGTTATGAATATTCATAAGTTTTCAACCCCACTATATATAGCAATCCAGCAACCTGCCTTCATGAAGTAAAGGAGATCTTCAATATAAATTTTAAAGAAGAATGTATGCATGCTTCATTACTTATTTGGATTTACATATACACCCATTTAGCATAACCCATACAGATACTAACTTAAAAACCTAGTATCATCAAAACCAGGAACCTGTCTACCTGAGCACTTAACCAGTGCAACAGGCCACACTATAAAAAGAAGAATATCTACAGAACTGGGGTCCTGTATCATATACTAAACATGGTCCTCCTATGACACATTCAGAATAAAAATAATTTAATATATCCTGGGTAAATACAGTACTATGATCACTGGTGGGAAAAATTTCTTGCACTGTTGAAAAATTTACTCTTTTACTTAAATGAGCTCATTCTTTGCATTATTTATTAACACTAATAAAACTACAAAACAACACTACACATCTTTCTCAGAGACTACTACAAATAAAACCAAAACACAGTGAGCTCAAGGAGATATAGGTTTTATTCCAACGAATTTCACCCCACCCATCCATGCACAGACTCACCACTACAGCAGTCTTGAGACTGATTTGCTCTACTGGTTTGCCTGTGACCTCTTTGTCCTCAGACTTTGTCATAAACAAGCAAAACAAATTAGGCATTACCAGTTCTCTGAAACACTTCAGCTATGAGAAAATTATTGCTTATTTCCCCACTTTTTTTTTTTTTCTGTAAAACAATGGCCTAGAAGTGGAAACAACTCTAATAGTGACATACCATGAATTTGGTGACTTTTTCTTGATTCTGTTTATTATAGATTTGAGCAGCATATGAGCTCAGGGTCAGGGGAAAATTTAAATCTCATAATAGAAGAGTTATCTCAAATAATAGCAGTCTTGGCAACATATTTTTCATTCTTTGCTATATAGGCAACCATGCTCGGCAGAATATCTATTTTGCTTCTCATCTTCTAAAACACATCTGTTTTAAAAATCAGGCAGAAAATATCCTGAAAAGTATTAAAACAGAAATACCTTTGATATGATATACCTCAGAAATGTTTTAATTTTTCTTCATGTGTTTTTAACTATCTTTGGTAAGGCCATGCAGAACACACCCTGATATTAGTTCAAAGCTCCACCTCCTTCCAAAAATTCTTCTATTGATTAGATGAAACCTCAGCAAGTACTTCATCATATTCAGGGCCTGTGATGCAACATACAATTTACACATTTCATTAATTCTAAGCCTGCAGGACCTGCTTTATGTTTAGAGGCTGATCTCCAAATAATTTAGATGTTTGCCCTATGTAATCCCCATTAATGTTAGTAACAACGATCACACATTTTTGTGTAAACCTCAAAACAACAGGCAGGCCATTTCTGTGTTTTTGTGAAAATGGTAACAGGAATACTCTAGAACAGTGTCTGGGAATTCAGTGATTCTCCTAAGAGAATGCTGCAAATAACTGTAATATTAGTTGTTATTTCTGCAAAGCAGGAACAATGGTTTTGAAAATGCATACACAATTCAACACTTCATACACTGTTCTTAACTGTATAAAGCCGCTTTTATAAAATGTGCTCTAGTTACTTCTGCAAAAAGATTTAATGCCAGCCCCTGAAATGTCATGGCAACAATGAAGGAAAGAGCATTTCAGGACATGGTGGTCTTGGGAAACTAGCTGCAGAACCTATTTAAAATCTAAATTAGATGAGGGGTAAATTCAGGATTCCACCAGAAAGAAAATTAAGAACCTGAGTTTAAGTTAATGTTTGACTACATCAAACATTGTAAACAGTTTTTAAAAGATGCACATTGGAGAAAAGTGGATGCCATGTGCCTTTTTAATTAATATCATTGCACAATCTACATTGACTTAGTATTGAGGTTGTTACTGAATTGAATTCTAAAGGTGTAACTGCACCAATTCACTAAGAATTCAGATTCAATTAAAAGTGAATGTAGAGCACATTTTCTGTAAGAAGCATGTCAAACTGTAGAAAGCCATAATAATCTTTAGCTGAACTAGAAGACGTCAAACAGCTAAATCTTCTACTCATTGATTGGTTTGTTCAGAATGAACGAGAACTAACCCTACACGAACATGTATCTTCACAGTAAACTCCCTCTGTAAATGTTCTAGCGAACAGTAGTGCTAAATAACTTCAGTCATCTCATGCTTGGTTAATAACAATAATACTCTCTATAGCACTGAACAAACACTAACTAATTAATCTTGGCAATACCCTAGATGCAGCAGTTAAGCATTTCTCCACTGCACAGGAAAAAAAGAGAAAAAAATATAGAGGTCTAATTGCCCAATGTCTCTATTTATAGTAATGGAAGTGTGGACAAACTAGATACACTTACATCACCTGTAACTTAGTGGCTCATATTCTTTCATTGTTTATTCTGACTTTGTACCTATCAAGCTACTTGGGAGTCACTTGGGTAGTGACCAGGAGATGTCTCTTCTAGTCCTGTTCCAGTGCATGTTGATCTTTATTGTTGTTCAAACAGACAAGGAGAAGGTACCAGCTAGAATATCTGCAGAAACACATTAAAGAAATACCACCACTGGAACAGGAGCTCCAGAATAATTGCACAAGTGCAATATTTCTTTTTTTTTTTTTCCTAACAGCAGTACTAGTCATTTGGATCAGGCCAATTATGAAATAAATTATTGTAAAACTGAAAAGGTCTTTTATACTTTGAACTTCTTCAAAACTTGAAATATGTTTGTACAAGTTAGAGAAAATTTTTTAATGACATAAATTGTAACCACTTCGGCAAAGATGTATGGAATATTTTGTAGTCTCTAAACTGCACTCCTGAATGACAGAGCAAACATATGCAGGAAAAAGGGCTTGTGTGCCAGGAATCTTGTCTGTCTCCCTCCTCCAACTGTATCAGTTGTTCTAATAAAATGTATATTCCTTACAGGCATTTCCCCACTTACATCCTTAAACAATCACAGCTATACAGTCTGTGCTGGTTTTGGCTGGGACAGAGCTAATTTTCTTCATAGTAGCTAGTATGGGGCTATGTTTTGGATTTCTGCTAAAAACAGTGTTGGTAATGTGGAGATGTTTCAGTTGTTGCTAAGTAGTGCTTACACTAGTCAAGAACTTTTTCAGCTTCCCGTGCTCTGCCAGGTTCACAAGAAGCTGGGAGGAGACACATCTGGGACAGCTGACCCCAACTGACCAAAGGGATATTCCATACCATATGGCATCATGCTCAGTATATAAAGCTGGGGGAAAAAGGAGGAAGGGGGGGGACATTTGGAGTGATGGCACTTGTCTTCCCAAGTAACCGTTACCCGTGATGGAGCCCTGCTTTCCTGGAGATGGCTGAACACCTGCCTGCCGATGGGAAGTAGTGAATGGATTCCTTGTTTTGCTTTGCTTTTGCGCAGCTTTTGCTTTACCTATTGAACTGTCTTTACCTCAGCCCACGAGTTTTCTCCCTTTTACTCTTCCGACTCTCTCCCCCATCCCACCGGCGGGGAGTGAGCAAGCGGCTGTGTGGTGCTTAGTCGCTGGCTGGGGTTAAACCACGACACAGTTGTTAATCACTCCGTAAAAAACGTGAACACACACAATGCACATTTTCCTTTTAAATGTTTGTTAAATGTTTAATTACTGCTTTCTTTATTAACAATAACATTTCTTAGAAAAAATATACTTATTTTTTTAACATTTTAAGATAAAATAGAAAGAGAAAATGCCCCACAACCACAACATTTTTAGGGCTAGGTTGGAGTAAGCAGAATTTGTATAGCTTGGTGTGAATTTTTTGGTTTTAACTAACTTCCTACATTTGAAAACTGGTCCTTCATTTGTTTTTGGCTTTGGCTTTGACAAAATGACTGCTTTATATTTGTTAGCAGTTTCAGTATTTATGACATCATACTGCTAGATGCACATCCATAACTTACTAACAGTGCAACTTCAGGATTATGCAACTTCAGGAAGCATCTAGATTATCCACAAAAATATGAAATTACACACAATTACATATGGTTGTCTCGAAGCAAAATACAGATGTATTCTGTCATCAGGCTATATCCTGCTATGTTAGTACTGGTACAGAGATAGGAGTGGGTGTTCTGACTGTGCAAGGAAAGGGGTATGGTGCAGACACTAAGAAAATACCCTTCTATTGCACCAGCAACTGGGAAATGAAATGATTACATCTGTATCAATCAAGCAGTGTCACAGAAATAAAATCATGGTAATGGGACTGTTATCACAGGATCAATGCTGCCTGTTTTGAAATGTCTTCTGCTTCACCTTGTAGCCTCAGCATTTATGTGGTGACAAAAAGCCATTATCTGTTCTATTTCAGTGACATTTACTCTTTCTCCTCATCTGTTCAGATGTCCATTCTTTGATGGCTCTAGTATATCATGCTTTTCATACTCCGGCAGTTACATATGCTACCATTTTAGGCCACTTGGATGCTTTGGGTGAGAGAGACTTTTTCTCCCTTTTCTGAAAACATCATCACAGCTGAAATTCTGTTGCTGTAATTACATGATTGCATTTTCTTTATCCAGTTGGAGGCTCCATGAAATCATATTAGTGCAGTGCCATCTCTGGATCAGGTGCAAAAGCTTTCTTGGCACTAAAACACTAAAGTTCCCCAAAGTAAGCCATGAAACATTATTTAAATAAGTGACAAATGCAGTAGACTAGTTTTAAGACTAGTTGCTGAAAGGTAGAAAGGATCTCAGAACTACAAGTTGTTCACAGATTTCACTGCATCTCAGTTACTTCACTAGGATCGTAGGTTTGTGCTATGAAAAAAACAAAATCACAGTACAATTAGCACAGGCAGGGAGCAACTCTACACAGAAATCAGGGAGTATAACATGCGGTACTTAGGAAGGATGTAGGACATCTGAGAAAAATTGTGTAGGCCAGCTGAAAATTAGCCTTTTACTGTAATCTTCAAGGATAATGTAAAGATTAAGTATAGGTTTGGAGTTCCTTAGATTGTTTTTTTTTCCCCTTGTCAAAACAGAAGTACGGAGCATGGATTTTTCTTTGAAGCTTGTTAAGGTACAGTAACGCCTTCTTCAACCTAATCTCTGAAGCTCCAGAGAAGCCGGTTATAAATCTACAGTTATTACTTATAGATACTAGTCTTTAAATATAGATTAAGAGTAAAGCATTAATGGCTGCTAAAGAGTTAACTTGAAAGACAACACAACTGTCAAATATTCAGAATACTAATTTAACTATAGTAAAATGACTGTTTTACTAGAATAACTACTAGTAGTAACACTCATTTTAATTTATGCAATTGCAGGTGGTTTGTGGTGAATGTAGATATTTTGTAGACTCTACAATTTTTTCCTGACACTGGCAAATTGGTTCTATGATTTTTATTATTTAAATTCAAAAGGCTAAGCCTTTGGGGGAAAAAAGGGAAAAAAAGCATAGCAAAAAAAGGTTGCAATTTACTCAGTGGAAATCTAAAACACCAGGTGCAGAAGAGAGACAAACAGCTTTCAGATTTTTTGTGCATTTTCTTTGCAAAAACAGGCCTTCAATCAGCACAAAAACCTGCCCCCTCACAGAGGATGACAGCAGCAGCATAGCTGCTGCTCCAGGGAAAGAAGTGAGCAAGGCAGGCTGTCAGGGACTGTTACAGCCGTCTCAACTGCCAGAAACACCTCAAAGGTAACCCTGTTTCTAGAAAACGAAAAGTCCCTTAAATGATACAATGTTT
The DNA here is from genome assembly GCA_013389945.1 of Fregata magnificens. NCBI lineage: Eukaryota > Metazoa > Chordata > Aves > Suliformes > Fregatidae > Fregata > Fregata magnificens. The sequence continues at coordinate 30,462 of WAAD01032023.1, forward strand.
ACAGTTTCAAATTCAATGCACTAATTATACTAATCAGACAGTTGCCATGCCAATACAACATGAGAGAGACTAAGATGTGCAGCACAGAATACGTATGCTAGAACTGGAGTTATCAGCACAGAGACTTGGTTTGCCCACCACTTGTACACCTTACAGTATAGCCCCTGCTAGCGCAATCCCAATATGATGCAAGATAATGCCAAATCAGCACAACTGAGAGGATGGATTATGAAATTATACCATACCTCATCTGCAGGGTGTACAGATTGTTTAAGACAAGAAGGACCATGTTTATTTCCTTTTTTAAGAAACACATTCATTTTCTTTTTCAGTTGTGGACATTATGAATTATATCTAGAAAAAACAAGTATGAAAACCTCACATACTTTGAAGAACAAATCAACTATAGATTAATTTTTCAGATAATGATTACAATAAGATAATGACATGTTTGTAAAGCTTCTGAAGGTAAACAAGTTCAACTGCAGACAGGAAAATTAAAGTGACAAATTAGGCGGCATATTAAACATTAAATGGTCATCAAATAGGAAATAAGGCCAAAACCACTGACTGTTTCCAGAAACCCTGCACCACGTAGTAGACTCTAATGATTGTGATGGTGTCTGTAAACATACTGGGCAACATATTTGAAGAAGTTATGCATGAAAGTAGCTCTGCTGAGAAGGACCTGGGAGTGCTGGTGGACAGCAAGCTGACCATGAGCCAGCACTGTGCCCTTGTGGCCAAGAAGGCCAACGCTGTCCTGGGGTGCATCAAAAGGAGTGTGGCCAGCAGGTCAAGGGAGGTTATCCTCCCCCTCTGCTCCGCCCTGGTGAGGCCACGTCTAGAGTACTGTGTCCAGTTCTGGGCTCCCCAGTTCAACAAGGTGAGGGAAGTGCTGGAGCAAGTCCAGCGGAGAGCCACAAAGATGATCAGGGGAGCGAAGCACCTCTCTTATGAGGAAAGGCTGAGAGACCTGGGTTTGTTCAGCCTGGAGAAGAGAAGACTGAGGGGGGATCTTGTTGCTGCTTACAAATATCTAAAGGGTGGGTGTCAAGAGGATGGGGCCAGACTCTTCTCAGTGGTGCCCAATGACAGGACAAGGGCCAATGGGCACAAATTAGAACACAGGAAGTTCCAGCTGAACATGAGAAAAAACTTCTTTACTGAGAGGGTGACAGAGCACTGGAACAGGCTGCCCAGAGAGGTTGTGGAGTCTCCTTCTCTGGAAATATTCAAAACCCGCCTGGATGCAGTCCTGTGCACCCTGCTCTAGGTGAACCTGCTCAAGCAGGGGGGTTGGACAAGATGATCTTCAGAGTCCCTTCCAACCCCAACCATTCTGTGATTCTGTGACATAGAAAAAGGCAACAAGATCATGTTAACACTGTAAACCATCCAATTCATCCATTCAATGGCTTGACCTCACTTACACCAAGACAATTAGCATAAAGCAAGATTACATTTTAAAAAATGGCTGTGAATGTAGGCTATCATGAGCTGTTTGCCTAGTCATCAGGTTTTTTGTTTTAAAAGGAATAAACAGGCAGGTGGGGCTACATGGTTGTTTATCACTTTCTGTATCCTAATTTGTCTAATTAAGTCATGACAACAACTCAAGCAACTTTGCAAAGAGTGCAGAGTTTGCAAAGACTACACTACAAGCCATCATGATCTAATGCAAGGCAGAGTACTGTAAGACATGCTGCAACTCTAGCATATCACTTTCATTTCCCCTCTGTCAATCAGTTTAACAAATAGACAGAGTAATGACTCATTCATGCAAACACCATTGTTTACGTCATTAGATAAATGCTTACTTGTTTCAGGGGGTCTTTTTGGGGGTGGGGGGGTGAGGGAGGGTGGTTCTTCTTTTTCTTTTGTGTTTTCCAAACCAAGCCTTTCGAGCTCCTATGAATGACCTTGTCTGGTTCATAAACTACCCATGAAAGTAATATGATCAAAGAATGAACAGAGATTTGAAAAATGTTCATGCATAGGTATGAATGTGCACAAGCTCACACAAACAGGAACATTCATATTATTACATACACACATTGTAGCTTCACCAACTGCTATTTCAAATAGTACAGCAGCCATTATGACAGTACATCTAATAGCACCCATGGGAAATACTGAATTTGATGCTTCATACAAAGCAGCTTGCTGAAAAATATGATCACTTCCTATTCTTTTTCCAAAAGGAAGAAAATAAAATTGGAGTCCTTAAGAGCTGTTTCCTGTATACTGGCAGACTGAATGCTTATTAGAGCCCATACTACTCTTACAAAAGAACGAATTTTCAGTAAAATATGTAGATATTCTCACATAATATAGTGCAAATTCACAAGAGGCGGCACTAACTAGGTAGTAGATGCTTGAGGATATGGGTGCATTTAGAACAAATTAACCACATCTCTACAATTTTTGTCTCCCACCTGCCTGATCAAATCAACTGCTCATTCATCCATTCCCATGAGAGAAGTTTTAACATTTCAAATCACTAAACAGTTTTATAGCACCTTTTGCATCCGGAAAAGTTTCCACATTTTAAGCATTTTCTTCAGGAGAGTACACAAAATAAAAACCACATACTCTTTCTTCTGGGAACACAGCAATTTTTTTTTAATATTAACGACAACAAAAAACCAAACCAAACAAAAAAAGCCCCCAAACCCACCAAAAACCAAAAACCCAAACACAAACTAAGTGGTGTGACCTTACAGTCTTGTAGAACTAGATGACACTGAATGAAGTACAAAAACCCAAAGGAACCAGAATTTTCTAGTTTGTAATCAAGATAGGAATTACTTTTTTGAGCTCTGCAGAAGCACGAGTTTCTGGACTTTAAAGTAACTTTTTTTTTCTTTGTTACACAGCGATTAACCTTACTAAATATTGGAGAATGATACATATATTTTCATGTTTCATACTGGTCAGATCAAGAACAACTAAGGCACATGGGTTTTGAGTCATTAAGATATGAAATACAGTTCAAATTGGATTAGAAAAGCAGTAACCCTACCCTAAAACTTTTAAAGTTGTGAAGAGCTTTTGATACTTAAAAATAACCCCAAAGCCAAACCCATCACAAACTGAGGATTAAGCATGTTTTGAAGTTCTAATATGACAGACTGATTATACTGGTACAAGGAAAAAGTTCATTATTTTATTTTTACTGGGAACTTTTACCCTGGGAACCATGAGCAAACCAGTACTACATCAAAGATTTTCTCAGTCATCCTTAATTCTTAACAACCCTCATTCCTAAAATTTCTGAAGCTATGTCCCTTTCAAGAGCTTTTGTTTATGGTCATTAGTGCATCTTTCCATGTTCACAGATACTTCATTATAAAGATCTAGCTAACACACGGCTTTTTCAGAAAAGGGGTAGTTACTACTGAGTTTTCATTGTTTTAATATCCAAACACAAGAATCCAAGGAAACCTCACTGTAACTCCTTTCCTAAAAAATTCCTCATTTTCTGGGAGCACACCTTGAGCCTCCTTCCACATCCTCTGCAGGCATGGGTGCACCTAATGTGTGAAGGCTAAATACAGACCCAGCATTCTGCTATGCCACTGCCTCCCCCTCATGCATGGTGCAATATCATTCTAGCATTACTATTTACATTAACATTCATTAGGAGATTTCCACAAGTTCCACAGTCCTTTAAGAGATGACAGTTCAGATGTGCATCCTTTTCTTTTGGTCCTTATAAATTCTGCTAATGGCAATATGAATGTGTGTGCATCTTTCTTCATTTTAGTCCATATTAAGCATGAACGCAGTTGTAATTCCACCTTTTAAAAGGATAATCTGTCCTGAACAGTTTAATCTCCCCATTTATTAATAATATAATCATACTATATTTCAGGTATATTTTCTAAGAGTTGATGGGTTTACAGGAAACTACTTTTTTAAAAAAAATGACCAAATCATTCTGGCAAATTACTCAGAATTATCAGACCTTTGATTTAGAAAAACATTTATAACAAATCAGTGTCCTGTCATTTGTCAGTACCAAATCAGTCTTGAATAAGATGCATGGCGATGCAAAGGAGGAACTACAAGATATCAAGCGTGTCAGAACACAAATACAATTCCATGATCTGCTATCCTCAAAAGCACTAAAGTGCTAATAGCTAGCTGTCCCAACATTCAAACATCAGAAGTTTGGTGGTTCTTTTTTCAGTGGTCAGAACACTTCCACTTGCCCTGCCATAATTCCCATTTTGCGAACTTCTGTGAGCTACCTGTTGCAGTTTCATTTCCCAGAGGCAGATGAAATACTTTTGTCTCTCAACTCACAGTTCCTTTGCTACGTGAAGTTTTCATATTACCACACATTTTAGTTGCCAGAAGTCCCTTCTGTGTACTGGATCACTCCCTTTACTAATTTCCCCTGTTTTTGTGGTGCTTTTCTCCCCTTTTTAAATTTCTTTTATTTTTTTTAATTTCTTTTTTATCTT
>WAAD01032023.1:35004-56968 GCA_013389945.1 Fregata magnificens
GTTTAAGTCCCCATTGATCAGTATGGGGCCCTTTTTTTTTTTTTTTTTTTTTTTTTTTTTTAGCTTGAATACTATATGAGTGCTATTTTTCCCTAGAAAGTGTATTCATTTGTTCGTTCTTCCAGGTGTCTTGCAAATACATTGCAAACATACCCCTTCTGGTTGCTGTGTAAAGCTGACTATTTCACTTTGTATGTGTCCAAGCCTCTGGTCTCTTCTTTGCAGCTGAGATGTCACAACCAGTTCCACAATGATTATTTACTCTTTAATTAGACACATAACTTGTTTTCAAGGACTTGACTCCATTTGTACCTTTCAGTCAGTAACAGCTGATTTCATTACTTGGTGTCACAGAAAAGTAGATCATCTTTTCCCAAACACAGTCCTTCTCATTGCTGTGTCATGAGGAGTTTTTACCAGTTCCACGTGTTCTCTTGATTATCTAGAAAAGTATCTAAAATTATCTATTGTGATCTGTGATTTACGGCGAAACATTTTTATAACAGGTTGATTTTCTTTTTGATATTATTCAGCCATCTTCTTGTGTAATAGGCTTGATAGCAGCTTTAATGTTCATGGAGAAGCTTTTTACTGCTGATGGTTGGTAGCAATAGCTATTAGCCAAGATATCTTGGCACTTTATGGTATGCCCAAGGATGTTACGCAACATTAAAAGACCCATTATTCATTTCTCTGTCATATATAATTTCTCTCATATCAAGAGGAGAATAATGAATAAAGTGCAGTATTAGATTTCCCTTTGCTCCAAAGTTGCAGTCAGGTAATTCTTCTACCCACCAGTGTGCTGTAACATTCAGCCTTGCAGAAGTGAAAACATAGGTTAGCGGGTTGTTATGGCTATAAAGCGTGAAGAATTGTGGAGGTAGGGTGACATTTGTCAGTTACAGCCAAACTTAAAGGCAGAAACTTCAGCCTTCCTAAATGAAGTTAATAATACTTTTTAGCTGCACTTAGCGTTCTGACACAGTCAGATATTCTTGGTTTACCTTCCTAAATGCATCGTCTTCTTATTGGGGGAGGTACGGAAGATAAACCACAATAAGGGAAGACTGTAACAGTTACTAGTACCAAGTGAGCAGTTGGTTTTGCTCTTGTTGAGACTGCAGCAGGCTCTGTAGATGGCATATAAAACAACGCAATAGAGATGTGAATATGGGGAACGCAAAACAGATTAGGAAGACCAGTCTTCCCATACGGCCACTTCTAACTTCCCTGTTCCTTAAGGCAGTTTCAAATATCTGACCATCTACCTTCCTTTCACATGTACTGTGTACAACAGAAATGGTCACGCTGTCATCGATCTTAAATGAAAGAGGACTTCAGTCCATCCTTTATGAGGAATATGTGTTCTAACAAGAATTCTCAAAAAATCCTCAGGAAATTTCCATTTTATCAATCACTTGAGACCTTGCCTATCTGTAATTTACTCGACAGCCAAGTACATATCACTCCTTATAATTTAAATGCATTCTCAGTTTTGTCCCTCTACCCAGCAATTTTCTTTGCAAGGCACTGAACCTGACTTTCAGATCTGGAGGCATTGGCATTCCCCTTCAGAGCACTTCTTTGGAGGTCCTCGTTCCACAGCACCTGATGGCCATGTCTTTCCCACCACTCTGAAAGGGTTTCATAAGCACCTCCATAAAAGGTATATACCATGATCCTTGGCCAGACTCTTGTTCCCAGATGTGCTCCTCATATGTTTTTGGACAACTAACTTTAATATGTTCATTTCTGCATTTATGGTCTAATTTAATCAACTGTGGCCCTTAGTCCATTTATCTCATTCACAAAAGAAATTACATTTTGAGACATTTTTCCCTTTGAGAAAAACTTCTGCTGCTTCAGTTACTGATATGACTTCAGCACACAGTGGTTTCAAAGGACACCACTTTCCTGCCTCCACTTTGTTCTCCATCTTCTGTTATTATTCTGCTTTGTATTTTTCAAATGTGTTAAGTTACCACCAAGTTGCTAAAATTATTTTTCATCTGTGAATTAATACTATACTTTTGTAATCCCAACGGCACCAAACGAAATGTAGTTGATAGAAATAGAGGAGCACACATGAGGTGAGAATATACTTCTGAAACAAATTGCACTTACTGTTCCCATTCAGGACTTTTAACTAATAAGTCCTGAGGTGGTTCTTTTGGCTCTTGTTCTGTTCTTGATAGCTGCCTGCAAAGTTCATTATCAGGAAAAACATGCAAATGAGACCTCAAGATATGCATCACTTTTGGCAGACGGAGCTCAGTTTTCCCTTCCAAGTTACTCCCAAGACTCAATTCTGGGCAAAATGCTGTGACGGAAGCTTCTATGATCTCTTCCTCAGTGTACCTTTTTCAAATCCCGTATTTGATTTGATGAGCTGAACTGATAATGTTTACTCTGTCCTCTTGATGGGTAATGCCAATCTGTGCAGCAGTTTGTTTATTTATTTATTTTTATAAATGAATCCCACTTTCCACAGTGATAACGACATGTTTTTAGAGGGGCTGGGCTACCTCCTTTGTTTCAGATGCTGTGTTAAAAGCATGTTTAAATGTTTTCAGTTTACCATTTTAAGTAGCTCCAACCTATTATGACTCTTCCTCCTCTCTACTCCCCTTCGCACTGGTGAAAATAACATACACAGTTTGGTCTTTTAACCCCAGCAAGGTAAGCAATTCCTGATCTTCCAACTTTTACTAACGTTCATTATTTAAGTGGCTTGCCTGCATATTTAATCAAAGCCAACTGTGTTTGCCGCAATCTGTTCTCAAAACACCCAGAGTCACTGGTATGTCTTGAGCACTCATTGCTTAGCCTGAAAGTCCTCCAGTTTCCACATGAAATACCTCTGGCCTACCTCCCTTGCAGTAATTGTACTTGTACAAAACCTTCCCTGGCTTGGACAGCATACAATAGCTGGTAGAGGGAGGTAAGATCCCCAAAATCTATTCTTTCCCCTGAGTAACGTCCAATGATTTTAAAACCAGGGTCAAAATGAAATCAAAACACTGCACAGATCTTGCATAGGCTCAGCACAGACTACCCTTCTTACAAGGGCACCACAAAGTTTCTGCTTAACAGCTGTCGCCCTTTACCTCTGGTGAAGGTCCTTAAAAAGATAAAATAAAAAAAATCAAAAGGATCCTTGTCCATAATGCTTGAAGGGCAGGGGATGGGTGGAGGGAAAGTGGCACTAAGCCTGGTAAGTTAGGATGCCTGCCTCACATGGAAGTGGAAAGGTATTTTATGAGCTCCTGGAGTCATCCAAATTCTACTGTGAAGGAGGTCCTGCTTCTTGCTTATTTCCTGTATGTACAGGAGCAATTGCCTCTCATATTCCCTCCCATCTGATCTTTATATTCTTGCCTCCANAGACCAGCAGAGGCTCCCACAATGGCAGTGAGCTTGCACAGGGCAGGAGACCAGCCTTTGCCCCTGTGAGAAGGCTCTGTGTGAACCCAGAAGTCCTATCCTCTCAAGAAACAGGAGCTGTTGCATTCACAGAGACAACACTAATCAGATAATCAATAGCACAACAGTGACTCCTATCCCCTACTGTGCACTGGTTCCTGTTAAGTTAAAGTTATCAGGAGCCAGAAGTCATTGATCACACAGGAGCAGAGTAACTTAAACAGCTGCCTGGCACACTCTTGCCTTCGTGCCAGGTGATGGTTCCTGAGCCAGCCTGTCCTTCTGTCACAATATGTCACTGCTCGTAAAATAGAAGCAGCAGCAGCATAGCATCTTCCCCAGTCTGAACACTAAGTAGGTACCACCCAACAGTCAATTACAAGTATTACACACATGGTTTAGTTTAAGCAGTTTCTGGATGAAATGCCAAACTCCGCTGAAGCCCAGGAAATATGTGTGTTCCAGAAGAATGGCAGCTAAGACAGAATTTGGATGAATATATCTAAAAGTGCCACACCAGCCTTACAAACACAAAATGACAGCACAGACTTAAAGAAAATATTTTGCCCCATACAGGACAAAGCCACTATCTGCTTTTAGCCTTAGGACTGTTCAGTGAGGAAACTAAAGGCACAGCAATGCAATTTGTGGTCTGAGGAAGACAGCGATACAGACAAGGAGATGCATAAAGAGGTTAACTTTAAAAGTTTAATATATAAAGAATACAAATCTCCCTCCTCAAGAAAACTGTTTGCAATAATTATATTTGGAACACATCCAGCCTTGAAACAACAATACAAAGTCTCTGGTATTTCAGACAGGGAAATAGAAAATCTTTTTTTTTTTTTTATTTTTAGAAAATGATTAAGGCTTCTGTTCACACAGTCAAAATTTTACCTTGTTCCTTGCATCTTGCATTTCTTATTGGTTGACTTAGGTTTTCATAGAACTTAAGTGACAGAAAATTTGAGGCTGAGTCAAGATGGCAAAAGTATCTAGCCTTTTTCCTCAAGGAGAAAGTGTGGCAAATATGAAGTAATGAGCTGATTATTGATGTTAAAGGAAAATGCAGCAAAGAGTTAATTCTGCAGGAAGTGGGGACTGCATTGCTACCCTTGTGAGTCTTCCTAAATTACGTTTGATTATTGCCAACACAAGATGTGTCCCAAAGCCTCTAGTCTCTCCGTAAGATGGCACACATGCCAGTGCACAGCCTGATCACAGCAGTGAATGGGGATAAATGGGGAAAGCATTCTTTTTCCTAAGCAAGGCAGTGATGGGGCACACAGACAATTCTAACTCCACTGATATATTAATGCCAACCTCAGTTAAAAAGGTTACCATTACAATGCCATTGTTACTACTAAAAGTGAAGGAAGTTTTCAGTGGAAAAAAAGAAATGACTGGATCTAGCATTATATTACATTTATAAACATAGAAACGCTTTTGTTCCTGTTCCTATCTGTTATGCTTTCTTTAAAGGTTTTCATTACAAAAAAAAAAAAATCCTTTGAAAGCTCAGAAGATAACATGCCGGGGGAAAATTAATATAGTATCCAGGAATTCAGGAGAAATTCTTTCTAGACCTCACAGAGATTAAGGTACACAAGGTGCAATAGAGAATGGGACTTTGTAAGACCTCTAAGGTCAAACACATAAAAGAGAAGCTTCTCCTAAAGTGGTTAAGGTACACTATATATCATTATAGCAAGATGACATTAACTGAGAGTGTTAAAAATAACTGTATTTTGAAAACAACAAACATTCACAGCTAGTTCTCTATGGAAATAATTCGCTGTGGTAGTCTCTGAGTTAGGATAGCAGCACTTGGTCCATAACACACAGAAGCCATTAAAAAGCACCATACAGTTTACTTTTACTGTTGTGTTCACGTGTCATCATCAGGAGGATGTTGACAGCCCACTACAACATACACACATTTTTCATTCATACCCTCTGCATGTCAGCTGAGATTTGTCCAGTAACAGGGACAATCATTCACATACGTGTCCACAGAAAATTCAAATTGTGAATCAACACATCCATATGGATTTTTTCTAAAATCTCTGTATAATTTCTGTGTGATGCAGAAATAATCACAACTGGGACATAACTAAATTTACACCTATTTAAAGAGCAGACAGAAAGGTGTGTCCAACCAAGCACTTGCACATATGTACATTTCTTGTTGGTGATCTGGATGCTTGTGAAAAGGTAGCGTTGCTACTTCTTGCAGTATTGTTACCCTGCCATCATACACAGATCTTATTGTTTCAGCATATTGCTTTGCTTAATCTGTGTACTTCAAGCTTCTTAATTCATAAATTTGTAAAATTATTTCAATGTTGCTAAGATATCCATATCTAGAAGCCATTTGTTTTTCAAGAGATTTATTTCTTTCTATAAAAACCCTGAAAAACTAATTCCCCAGCAATGCACAGCATTACAAATTTAAATCCAAGTCATCTACTGCAGTAGATACACTGCACAATTTGTCCTTCAGCATATTTTAAACATAAAAATTCTAGGCTTACTTCCTTTCAGCATTCCACAAATTATAGTTCTGAAACCTTAAAAAAAAAGAAACAAGAAAGAAAGCTTCCTTAGAAGTGACTCATGACCAGAAAATGTATAGATTTTCAATTCAAAGCCAGCATAAAAAAATTCCCCATGGTAACGCGATCGCAAATGCTAATTGCATTCCAGTAAATTGCTTTACATTCATCAAACAACAATCAATGGGAGACACTACTATCTTCTTTTATTGTAGTGATGCTGTTCTCAGCTATATAGATAAGGTAGTGTCAGACAGTTATAATCTTCCCCCTTGCTATTTTCCGGGGCTTATAACTTCAGAATAAAAATTTATGCTGAAATTTAGCAACTCAGCCCAAGAGTCTTTGTTTTTAATTGAAAAATGTGCTGAAGTATATATCTTGGTGAGATAAAGGAAGACTAAGACAAATATTCTAATTCAAATACCTAAACTAAACTAACTCAATCTATCATTAGACAAGAATAAGTTATTCCAGTCTCTAAATTTCAGAGGTGCTGCTCATCCAGAGCTCCTGTGAAAACAGTAGTCTTCTATTGTAAACGTGCTTTTATTTGGTTTACTTGAAGAGCAAGATCATAAAGTAAGCAATAGTGATTTTGAGGTTATATTTAGAGCTGCTGACCATGTCAGGCCATTAAGATGTGTTACAATTTAGCAGCCCTGTACATGTATAGTGTTTGTGCATATATTTTTAAAATTTTGTGTGTATATACACATATGTACATGCACACACAAACATATATACACACACATAAATAAAATAAAATTGCAAACTCAGTTTTTGTCTCTGAACATTGTCTTAATTTCAAGAGCCTCTGTTGCCAGTATTCCAGTCCCCAAATTTCAAAAGATCTTGTGCTACATTGTCTCCCAGCATGGAACAATGGATATGATTCACCAGAATGGTCGCTCTCAAATAAATACATTAAAAAAAACCAACAAAAAAATGGGATAGCACAGCCCATACAAAACTTGGCTGCATGAGTGAGCTTAAAACAATAGATAATCATCATCATTTTAAAAAAAGAGACACAAAAAAAAAAAGAGACAGAATTCAAAGGGATTGCAAATGAGCACACAAATACTCCCAGTTCTTTGCTCAGACTTTTACCACAAGTCCTTGTAGCTCCTCCGATATTCAGAGAAGATAACAGTCCAAGGGAAGGTTTTTTTACTGCTTGACATACGAGATCTACACAGATAGCATTATAAAGACAGGGCAAGTGAGGCATGAACAGGGAGACTGGAGAGTCTGGGTACCTGTAACCACTGACAAAAAAATATTCTGACTGCCTCAGAGTGGTAAACATGCCGGAAATATTTAACTTGCAGGATTTTTTTGCTATTTCTTGGATCTTTAAGCCTCTCTTTGCCTCCTGAATAGTGAGCATGCTACCTAGCAAAGAGCTGCTTTGGAGATGCAAGAGCACTGGACCACCTGTTCATCTGTAGTGTCTCCAGCAGCTGAGCTAATGGCTCTATAGCATGGAAGGCCACTGTCCTGGTTTCCACCTGCCTTTTTGTCCCCACTCTCCTCCTTATACCTCAACAAATTTTGTGGATTACTGAGACTTTATTTATTTATTAATTTTTAATAAAGTGCTTGAACTCTATGTATCCATCCACCCTCAAAATTTGCCATGTTTCCTCGAGTAAATTTCTGCTGCTTTCCCTTTGGGACCAGCACAGCCTACAGCATAGGACAGCTCAGCCAGGAGTGGGAAGAAAGAATTCTTCCTTCTGGTGGCAGCCAGTCATTCAGTCAGCTGAGCAATGTGTGAGCTAGGGCCAGATCAGTGTCTCATGAAACCCTTCCATGAGAAGGAGTATTACAGAAAACTTTTGTTCCTCAGGTATGACTCTCAAAACTCAGAGATGCTCTTCCAAGTGCTATTTATACCCAACAGATTAAAACACAGCAGCTTGAGGGACAAAACAGCCACAGTGTCTCAAGCAAGCCTATGGAGGGAATATAGGTCGGTACCTCAAATTCAGGGATGCCTCACACCACCAAGGAGTTGTACTGCAGACAACACCACTTACAGTTATGCACTTACACAGTAGTAGCAGAGAAAGGGTAGAAAAATAAAAAATGTTAGAGGAGAAAAAAAAAACATTCACCAAACCCCAAAACCCCAGCTCCTAAAATTTCAGAATTTCATAAAATCACAGCACGGTTTGGGTTGGAAGAGAATTTTAAAGACCATCTAGTTCCAACCCCCCTGCAATGGGCAGGGACACCTTCCACTAGGATCAGGTTGCTCAAAGCCCCATCCTACCTGACCTTGAACACTTCCAATGATGGGGCATCCCCAACTTCTCTGGGCAACCCGTTCCTGTGTCTCACCACCCTTATTGCAAAAAAATTCTTCCTTATGTCCAGTCTCAATCTACCCTCTTTCAGTTTAAAACTGTTTTCCCTTGTCCTGCCACTACAGACCTTGGTAAAAAGTCTCTCTCCATCTTTCTTATGAGCCCCCCGTTATATGTTGAAAGGCTATTTATATTTTGTTTTATATATTCTTTAACTAGCTTCTAAAATGAAAGAGAAAATTGCAAAGATCTAGAGTTCAGAGACCATGTCATGCAGTTTGAGCACCTGTTCTGCTCAAGATAACATTACATGTCCTATTTTGAGCCACCATCAGCTTCTGAAAGGAAGTGGTCTTGCTCATACCATTTTTATAGTTCCATCTCTCATCATTCTGTGCCACTTTGTGTCCCAGTCTGATTCATGCTGCTAAATTAAAGGTAATAATAGGGATCTGGAAAACACAAGTGTGTGATTTTCTATGAAGTTAGTGAGCTGAATTGGACCCAGGAAGCTGATCATAAGTTCCAGAGCAAACAAGGGGGAAGGACCAGCAGGTGTAGGATTGAGGCAGTGGGACAGAGAAGCATCACCTACCCTTTAAGTAGCTTTGAATTGTTAGATTAAATCAGTCTTAATGTGTAACATCCACTCTGGAGTAGATTCATTGGGTTTAAATGCACACATAAGCAAAATGATAAGTTAAAGTCCTGATTTAGAAAAACCTTTAAAGACAATGCATTTATTTGACTTGCATATATGATTAAAAGTACGGCCTTTAAAAATGCAGTTTCTTTCTAATAATTTCTTTTAAAACTTGGATAGTTTTGGATGGTGAAAATTTACTATTTGCACTTATTTATGGTTAGTTTGTGGAAGTTGAATTTAAAACCAATTAGCTTTTTGCTCTGAATTTCATGACTTTAAATTTTATAATACGCTTTCTGTTTGCACAGACAATTAAGGATTCCCATCTTTACACTTCTGTATGACTGATATTTTCAGTAAAATTAGTTATAAAACACAATCTTCACATTTACATTTGTCATCTTCTCAGATTTTGAAACATTATATAAAACCATAGGGAGTCCATTCCTTTACAATGCAAAGGAGTGTTCCAGCTTTGCTCCTGAGGTTCCTGCCAGTGAGCATCACTACATACTTCTAAGACCAATTGTGTTTTAGCATAAATGACTTCCAGATCCAGATGAATGAGCTAAAATGAGAAGCAGTACAGTAACTTTTTAAGCCCCTTGCGTGCAGCAGAAGACTAACCTCCTCCTCTTCCACTGTCTCTGATGGGAACTATGGCTGATATTTAGTTCTATTCAAAGATTACCATCTAACAGAAAGAAAATAATAATAATAGTACTACTACACCAGTTCTCTAACAACATTTATAAGATGACCAGCGTTAGCAATTTAGTTCAATTTACAAAATAAGAAGCTTCAGTAGTACAGTTGAATACACCCTCTATGGAAATTCTAATCCTGTCAGCTGAGAATTAGCTGTTTTCTAACTACACATTTGCACCATAAATTCTCACTTTAATTAAGAAAATAAAATATTCTGACTCCCCCATCATTTATTTACTCATTTCCAAATGAGTCCTTTCGCACCTCAGCATTCATATTATTAAAACAAATGCACAATTCCCAAAACACAGGTCTAAAATGACTTCCTGTGCATATCCTCACAAAGAAATAGTCTGGAACTCAAAATACTCAAAGCAAACAAAAGGATTTGTATAACCTTAGCACTAATCCAATATTTGAAATTACCAGATGCTGAGCATACTACCCCTTTACTCTAGCAAAATATTTAAGAGTATGCTGCACTTAAAGCATGCAAGTGCTCTCACTGAGGTTAATAGCATTCTAAAAATACCGCTAGTTATGGGCTGCAGTACTTAAACCTTATGCAAAACCCCTGCTGTCCATTGCAGGTCATTCATTTTGTACTATAATGCTATAGGGACCCATTTACAAAAGTGTAGTGCACTGTTTAAGATGCAAAGTTCCCTTTCTGCATCAGATATCTAGGTTTAAAACTCTCACAGAATCCACTGCTCCATGTTACAGAGCATTATTTACAAATTTTGCTCTTGTTGATAGAAAGAGAGGAGGAGAGGTATTAAAGTGCAGCTGCAAAGGAGGTTCTTAAAATGAACGTCCCACAGCAATTTGTTTTCACAGAACTGATTCAGTGAGAGTGGTACCAGTAAGTGTCAGCATCGCTGGTTCATGATCCCCATTTTATACTGCTTTTCCCAAAGGCTTCCACATGCATTCTAGGCAGTACAGAAAGGACCAGTTTCAAACCATATGGGATAAAAGTATATCATCCCTCAATTATGCAACAAGGAGAATTCCCTGCTTATAGGGTGACACATCTGAGTGGGAGACCGTAAGTGCACTGTGGACTGAAGCAGAAGAAGGATTCATGCATGTTATCTTCTTCTGTCTAGAGGTCCTTTCCACAGCTCAGAACTCTGCAGGGACAAATCTCCCCAGCACACTTCATTTACTTCATTGGCAGACACAGATGAACCACAAGCTCAGCTAATTTTAAACTGTACAGCTCTAAGGGTGGTAAAAGTTCAGCATCAAGCCGCAGTTGGGTAGTATTGTCTGCAGTGAATCCAGATGAATTTGGAAGACTGCACCTGTCCCTGTATTAATTTTCAAAGGCTCTTTAGAGGTGAAATGTGGCAAATGCAGGTAATTTAAAAGTCAGCTCTAACTGCTACAAAGCACGGCCCTGGCCATCCCCAATCCACCACCCATGTGAAGGGCTGGGACAGAAAAGACTCCTTTAAAATATGGCTGAGTTTAAAGAAGAAACTAACAATCTTCTTTAAAAACTGGGTAGATATTGGCAGCCTATATTCGGGCATTGTGCCACTGAAGAGACGGCCCAAAAGCAAATACAACGGTTTAAACTTATTTCAACACGGACCTAGAGATGGGAAGGAGGAGCAACAGTATCACAGTGATCGCCAGCATGAGTAACGCCAGAGCCGCTGTCATGCATTTCATGTTTTAAGGTTGCAATCTGACTGCACAGCATGTGCTCACGCAGGGATGTGGGGCTGGCAGACAACTCTCTGCCACCAGCTGTTGCCAGAACCAGGATCCAGTCTAAGAGAGCTGCTGACAGGGCACAGGCCTTTACGGCGTATCACAACACCCGGCTCCTGGTGTTTTCTCTAGATGTGTCATATGAATCATCGATCTTTTGCACAAGCCCACATAAGTATCTAGATATGAGCATACAGCATATGCCAGCACTGATGAACATTTATGATATATTTTCTCTGATGTCTTTTGGGGTTTGTGTGAAGCCCAACTGGATAGCAGCTATCCACCTCAATCCACATATGCTCCTCACACAGGGGATATTTTGTGAGCTGTACACTCTTAATTTTCTTCTGAGTTACAGGATATTTGCCTACTTGTAACTTTTCTTTCACCAGCCATTAACAAATATTTTTGGTAGCCATTCCTACCACTGCGCTGCTTGGTTCATATCTTGACAAGAGCCTTGGTAGTACTCACATATTCTTCCTTCCACATGTGTTCTTTACATGTTGCTTATCTCAGAAAATTATTCATACAGTCTTCTGTAATTCAATGGCATATGGTTGTCCTGGTTTTGGCTGGGACAGAGCTAATTTTCTTCATAGTAGCTAGTACGGGGCTATGTTTTGGATCTGTGCTAAAAACAGTGTTGATAATGCAGAGATGTTTCAGTTGTTGCTAAGTAGTGCTTACACTAGCCAAGGACTTTTTCAGCTCCCCGTGCTCTGCCAGGTGCACAAGGAGCTGAGAGGAGGCACGTCTGGGACAGCTGACCCCAACTGATCAAAGGGATATTCCACACCATATGATGTCATGCTCAGCATATAAAGCTCAGGGGGAGGGGGGAGGAAGGAAGGAGAGGACGTTTGGAGTGATGGTGTTTAGTCTTCCCAAGTAACCGTTACCCGTGATGGAGCCCTGCTTTCCTGGAGATGGCTGAACTCCTGCCTGCCCATGGGAAGCAGTGAATGAATTCCTTGTTTTGCTTTGCTTGTGTGCGCAGCTTTTGCTTTACCTATTAAACTGTCTTTATCTCAACCCATGAGTTTTGTCACTTTTACTCTTCCGATTCTCTCCCCCATCCCACCGGAGGGGAGTGAGCGAGTGGCTGTGTGGTGCTTAGTTGCTGGTTGGGGTTAAACCACAACAACAGTCTAAGAACACATGCCAAGATAATTTCTTTTTTTTTCCTCCCCACAGTTCCAACTGAACGACCACCAGCAACCTTAATACCCTGTACAGAATATTCCAACGTCTGTCTCCTGGCCACCACTCCCCAGACTACCACTCTGAAAGCAATGCTGACACAGTTCTCTGATCTAGGCAAAACAAGCCAACAGTCACAACTCAGTTCCCTAACAGGGAAGAGGTCTCAGCATTAGACCTAGAAGGGTCTACCTGAAAGGATGTTGTAGTGAAGCAGGCCTTGGACTCTTCTCCCAAGAAACTAGCGATAGGACGAGAGGGAATGGCCTCAAGTTGCGACAGGGGAGGTTTAGATTGGACATCAGGAAGAATTTCTTTACCGCAAGAGTGGTTAGGCATTAGAACAGGCTGCCCAGAGAGGTGGTGGAGTCATCAACCCTGGAGGCGTTCAAAAAAGGTGTAGACGTGGCACTCCAGGGCCTAGTTTAGGAGTCATGGTGGTGTTAGTTGATGGTTGGACTTGATGATCTTAGAGGTCTTTTCCAACCTTAATGGTTCTATGATTCTAAGGGATATTGACTTTCCCAGCAGCAAAGCCATGAACCGTGCAGGGTCAGGGAAAGGCAGAGCTCTCATCTTTCAGGTGGTCCCTGCAGAACGAGGTTGCTGTAGGAGACAGGAATAGTTGGCAATACTTCTGACTAAACAGGTCTGTTGTTTTCTGGCTAAGCTGAGTGGATGGAGGCCAGAGCTCTCCATATGCCACCTTTTACGAATAGTAAATTTAAAATGATTTATAAATTAATGCGCTCCCTCCCTCCTCCTCACACACTGTAAATAATTGCAGCTTTTGACTTATCTGTGTGAGAGATGAATTAAAGCTAGAGAGAGTTTGATGCTAGAGGAAAATAAGCCAAGTGGATGATGATAAAAGCAAAGAGGGGAGAGTATAACGTCAGCTCTGATGATTAGCAGAAGAAAGGAAAGCCCCTGAAGAATAATTCTACATGCAGTGAAAGGATGTCATCTGGGGGGAGGTGGGTGCTGAGGTGTACAAACACAGCAGCAATGTGTGCGTGCTCTGTTCCTCCACCTCACAGAAGTGGCTCCCCAGCCCCACTGATACCCCCTCCCTCCGCCTGGGGCTGTCGGTTCTGATCCCGGGCATGGAGGAACCAGTGCAGCCCAGGAAGAGCAGGAGCCTTACAAGGAAACAGGGTTCTGCAAGTGTGCTCAGAAACCCCATGTCCGGAAGTGCCTGGTGCCTCGTCTGCCGCACCAGCTGGAGACACTGCCAGGGACAAGGTGCCTGCATGTAATATTACAACTAACTTTTGGAGAAAGGAGAAAACAGGTTATGTTTCTCTCACTTCAAGCTCACTAAATGTCCAACTCAATATGAAAATGATGCAATATACACCAGATTGTATGTGTGTATGTATAAATAAATTCCAAGAAACATATAATTATTCTCTGTGCTAAAATTCTGAGTTTTGCAAATATAATTACAATAGCCAAGTCTAGTAGAATCTCCTTAAAAAAAACCCAAGAGCTTTGATGAATCAGATTAACCTGTATATTGTTACTTCTAAAAGTCAAATTTTACAATTAGCTTGTCTATGTATTATACTAAATTATTATAATGTAGCACTGCTTTTAGAGAAGCAGTACTAAAGTAATTCAGAATGTGAAGACATATCTGAGATTATATAATCAACACCTAATCACCTTGTTTCCTAGCAAAGCTGTGTTATTGCAGAGAAATTAAAACACAAGCCTCCATTTTGATGTCTGTCCACAAAAGCACAATGTCTGTGGGCCTTCACCCTCGATGAAGCAGTAGTTAATTAAAAATAGTCCCCAAAGCTGCACAGAGTAATGCTGGTAATAGAAACAAAATGCAGATAAAAAGAGATGAGGGGAAAAAAAAAAAAAAAAAGCAGTCTTTTGGTGACTGATCTGGTGGGGGGGTTTGGGGATTTTTTTTTTTTGTGTTTCATTGGGTTTGGTTGGTTTTTTTTTTTGTTTGGTTTGTTTGTTTGTTTTTTTTTTTAAACAAAAAGAGAAAATAATAATAAAAAAAACCAAAAGAAACCCCACAGCATTTGAACCCTAAACTCTGTTATAGTCCCATGCTTCTGTCTTTGTGATGAAATGATATAAAGAAGAGGGGCCGGCCAGTTCATAAGATGTTAACTGGAGATATAACAAGAGATTAAAACATGTAAAAGACTGCTGCAAGCAAGAGAATTAATTGTTCTCCAAGTCCACTGTGGACAGGACAAGTAGCAAGGGGGCCTTTAATTGCTGTGAGGGAGTTTTAAGTTGCCTGGACATATGATCATACACACACACACACACACACACATATATATAGGTGCATGTCCTACTGATGAACACACTGAAGTACTGTAACAGATTGCCTGTAAATGTTATATAGTCTCCATCATCAGAGGCTTTTAAGATCTTGCAAGTAAGATGGATGAAGATATGAAGCTTTCCAGGGACAGAATGATTGACTAGATGAGCTTTACTCCCTTTTTTCTATGACTTTACACAACTAAAAACCTTTTTCTATTTGGAATGGTACAGCTTTCCCATTTGCAGTGATGCAACAGATAACAAAGGGAAAAATACAATGGAGAATCAAGACCTAGTACGAAGCATAAAGGGATGCAGATATCCCAAGCAGTTTGCAATTCTCTGCTCACTGCATCTATCAGTGAGCAGAAGCAGTTAATGATGTAAAACTTTAGCTTTGATGACAAGGGAAGTCCTAGCTTTAATTCTGGAGCAGCACAAAGAGTATGTTAGGAGGCAGGCTCTCAGCTAACCCCTGTGCATAAAGAAAGAAGGGATCAGGGAAGGAAAAGAAGGGGGTAGGGAAGAATCAACACAACAGTCATTCATAAAACTATTGTAAGCAAATGGAAAAGTTAACATGGAAATTACTTAATGTCACTTGGATAATACATGATCAAGTGAGAGGCTGCTGCTTCCTAGCAAGTACATGAATGATTAAAGCCTTAGAAGCACATTCAGACAAAAGCTCTTTTACACAATTAACATGAAGAAAAAGTACATGGGGAAAAGTTCTTTGGAAGACCTTTGATTCCCATCTCCAAATTGACGGCACTACTTTAAATAGGAATATAGTTTTTGACAGTTTAAGCATCACATAATCAACAGGAAACAACATACCACAAAGAATTACAATGACTTTATCACTAGGGTGTGACTAGTGATTAACTGAAAACAGTTCCCATAAGATTAGCACTAAAATCCGAGATATCTCAGGCAATGCCAAGAGCTTGTCCATGATTTGCTTTTCTAAGACTGCTACATTCCTCACTTGCCTAATAAAAACAGCTTTCTCAGTGAACTGGCAGTAAAGCCAGAGAGGCTTCACCAGGAAAAAAAATTGCCAGAGGATTTTCTTTTTTCCTTTAGTAGGGTTTGGAACTGATATAAAACCCCCCCAACTTTTAAATAAGTGAAAACACACTATGCTGGAGAATTGGAAGGCAATAAACTTCAGCTCCTATTGCAATTACTGCTGCAGACTATACGCATAAAAACTGTCTATTCCATGAAACAAAGAAACAAAATGCACCTTGGAACATTATTGCTAAATAGAAGCTTAATATGAATTTTGTCCAAAGACTTTTTGATTCAAACAGAATCTCTACAGCTTTTACCATATATCACAGATTTAGTCTTCTCTGTTATAATAGAGACACCCATAGTTTATAACTCTGCAATTCTCTAACAGAGTAAAGCCCATTAATCAAAATGGTATTTTGATGGGCTGTGTAAATAAATAGAAGTACAGCTATGCTTAGTATGGCTATGGTGCATGAAAACCTGCTCCCAGAACAGCTGGAATGAAGCATTATTCATTTACAGTTTCTAATCACATTCAGCATCTAGAATGGAAATCTGATCTTTGTTAATTGCTTTGAGTATCTTATTTCATTTTTCAAAACCCTGTAACACAACATTGAAATTATTGGCACCATTTCACATCTATAGCATTCTTTCAAAGTGAAATTTTTATTACCACTTGCTTTGTACAGGAAAAATATACCTCAGAAAAAGGATACAAGGATGACTTTAAAATATGCTCAGTAACAAGTTTTCATCTTATTTTCTAAAAAAGTAAAAAGGCAAACCCTATGGGTAAAATTCACCCTATTTCTCATGCATAAAACCTGACAGGCAAGAGAATCAGTATGGTTCCTCTGCACAGGAAGGGAAGATTAGTCTCCCAGGGCTCCTGCAGATCAACATGTACAATGATTTGGGGTAAGCTCAGGTCTGGATCACCAGATCTCAACAGGGATGTTGCAAGGATAAATTCATTTATGTGTCCGAGGTCTCAGATGTAAACATGAGAAACTCTAATTATCTTAAGAGGTAAGTAGCAGGAGCCCGAGTCCTGGTGGGAATATCTGGGGCATTGGCTTCTGTTAAGCAAGCAGGCAAGCTTAACACCTCCAAAGGAAAAATTTGATTTCTAAATTCTTTCAAGAACACAAATATTATGCATGTAAACCAAGCAATGTTTATTTTAACATCTGCGGACAACAGCTGCAGAAACTAGACCTGATCCCCCTCACAGGAAGTTATGCATTTGTGTTTGTAACTGTAAGTACAGAATTGTTTTACTTCTGCTCTCCCTACCAGAAATTATTGCAGTAAGTATTAATCATACTCACTTTATACATTTTCTTAGTGCAGCTTCGATAAATATACTTGCCTTAAATTAATCTGAAGAGTATAAGTTTTACACATCATAGTTCCATTAGTAAAGAACTTAACTCTCCTCCTATTAAAATTATGTTTGGCTTTTTTTTTTCATAACACTTTCAGAAATACTGAAGTAAGGTTTAAAATAGTCTAACTCCTAGATTAACAGTTAATATCTTTCTTTAAAAAAAAAAATGTCCAACATGTGGCATCTTCTGATCATTTAAGCAAGGCAGAAGACTGTCATCAGGGACTGATTTTTATAGCATCTTAACTATTTCATTCCTTGTGATCAATTCCTTTGAAACACTGGTGAATCATCACCAGTAAGCTCAACCTTAAACTGAACTGGTTAACATCTTCTCTTTTTAAGACTTCAGCATCTGTTTGTACTTCACTTCTAACAGCAAGCATGTCTGTCTTCATCATCCTCTGTAGTGAAGACTGAGCCAGATCAATGATTTGGCTACTCCGAAGTATAATGAGCAAGTAAGAAAAGTAAGGACACTGCAGACCTGTTACCCAGCAGGTCTCTTTGCCTTCCTGCTTCTAATGTCCTTAAAGAAATACATGTTCTTTTGTCTGTGTGCTTATGTTCTTCCTTTCCATTTTTCTGCTAAAGCTCATGATTTCTCCTGTGACTTTTACTTAGAATGAGCTAACCGTTCTGTATCAGTTTGGACTGACTTGAAAGCAACCTCTCCTGCTTAAACCGTGATGAAATTATAGCTACAAAACCTGTCCCACCGTGTCATTTTAGCATCTACTATGAAGTTAACCAGGGCTTGCCTGCATGACAAAGTTATATTAGCAAAGTGTGAATTTCAGGTTCTGTAGCATACCTATGCAGTTCCTTTTGTGAACACTTGCACATTATGATAAGTTTTTATTTGAAAAAAGATTTAAGATGTAAAAGCAGAAGGTAAGTATACCTATGCAGGCTTGTAACAACACTTAATTCCATTACTGACCTGATTTATTAAGTCATGTACATAGCATCAAGGTAATGGGCTTAAAGTATTTTTTGATCTTTACAAGTACTGTCTACTTTGGATTTTTTTTTCCCAGAAATATTTGTATGAACTGACATGCAGAGTCAAAATACTATAAAAGAATACAAAGGCCTGGCACTTCCTCCTATGCATTTGATGATTTTCTTCCATCTTGCAATGCCTGCCTTGTGCCATCTTATCCGATGCCTAAACTCCTGGGTCCCATCTCCTAACAGTCATACTTTCTCCAGATCTACATCTTCTTACAAAATGCTGAAAGCTTTTCTCCACTGACCAAAACTTTTCATCTGATTATTTTGTTCTTTGCTGCATTTCCTCAGTTTCCTGCCAATATGCTGGGGGCCATGGCTGTCCGGAGTCTCTTGACAGTCCCCACTTTAAGTGAAACGTTGCAATTAGCATCAGTAAAAAGCAAATCAGAATCAGATTCCATTTTCATAGAAAAATCTACTAATTTTTTTCAGTGAAAGTATTTCTCCAACAGATTAATATTTTCTATTTCCAAGAAACAAACCTGAAGAGAAAGAAACAGTAACTCACGATGGCTGTGCTTCTATTTTTTTTCTTAATATACCATGATATTATCTGAAACAGATCTGAATATTCTTCACAATGAATTATGCTCTTTTTCATATTTTAAGTATTCAAAGGCTCTCTCTTTTGACAATTCACAGTCCATCACACATTGGGCACCACATCTAATCTTCTAGTTTAGAAATGTATTAATCATGCAGCAGTGGATAGATATTGCNAAACTAAAATAAGAAACAGCAGCAGGTGCATCTGTTTTTCAATTTTTGATCTGTTTTTCCTACAGAGCTTCTTACCATAGCTTCTACAGAAAGTTTCTACTTCATTCTGGAGACAAAGTGATCCAAGATGTGGTTGCTTCTCCCTCCCACAGCGCAGAACTCTCTCCCTAAAGAAAGCACTTTTTTGGGCTTAGTTCCTCAAACCTATCCCGATCTAGCAAACAACTTAAGCATGTTAATAAACTTAAGTACCCAAGCAGTCTCACTGATGCAAGTGGTTTGATACCTAAAATGTGAGACCATGGGACTGCTAGGTGTTTAAAGCTGCACACGTACTTAAGTGCTTTAGTGGACTGAGGCCAGGCGTCTTATCTCCCGCAGAGCTTGAAGAGCCTGTGTTCTGCTTGGAAACTGGCCTTTTACACATTTACTTGTAGAAGTTTGTCAGTCATATTATTCAATTATGAAATATTTGAAGCACTTGGAAAAAACCCACTGCATAATATTACAGTACCTGGAGACACCAAGCTATTCCAGTCTATCATAGTAAGCCTTCTTTTGGAAAGTACGCGATGCATATTAAAAATCTCTGCAAAGCCTTTACCATAATAATCTTGCAGAAATGAGCCTACATTACTCAGACTAATGCATTTCTCCCCCAGACAACCCTTACACAAATACTGTGCTTTCTACATACTGTCTCTAGGCAGCAGTGCAGCACTTCTGCCCTATGTAGCCCTATTTCTTTAAATTATTTTGAATTTAAAAATAACCCCCACAATTACACTAAATATTATTTTCTTTGTGGCAACATATACCTGGTGTTATCAGTCTTGCATCTTGACAGTAGATGCATGCAGGTTTAGTCAGCCTCTTGAGTAGTGGATATAAAATGTCATGAGTAAAATTTCATTAAGTGCCAAAAACCCTTTAATATCTTGGCAACCAAAGTAGGTTCAGAGTAACTCAGGAAAAACTGCTTGTCATTACTTGATGGCCTATGGTCTGAACTGATCTATAAATAGTGAGAGAATCAGATTGTTAAACACTTTGACTTTAAGGAGTCTGACCGTATGAAACAGATTGATCTTCTAGAAATATCTTAAGCCAAATTCTTCTCATTTCACCACGTCATATTCTAAGCCTTTATAAAATGTAGGCCTTACTCTGGGAAAGTATAAATTCATGTGTCTTCTGTGAACTTCAGTGAAATTCTTCAGAGTTCTTTCAGCTGACAATCAGGTCTTAAAATCCATTTCTTTTGAACACGATTTTCAATAAGTTTTATCTAATTCAGCTGTAGTCCCCTATATGGGCAAAAGAGTCTCATCAACATTTACTTTCTAGTCTTCATTTTATGAGAACTTACACTTTAAATAAAATTTATACGAGTGAATTCAGTAAATTACATCTCCCCATTTGATACTGAAACTTTAGGACTGGAGTACTTGGAACCTCCAAACGTAATGCTTGAAAACACACCCTTCCACAGCAGTCTTGTTGAGCTTAATAGCCTTTTGCCAATCTAGAGTAATCATGCACTTTGTGTTATTAGCAACCATTATCTGGGGAGATATTACTAAAACAATAGCAATGAATGTTAAAATCCTGTGGTACATTGCAGTGTATGTGAGATGTTGTAGTGAAGTGGTATGTATATGTCAACATTATCAAACAATTCCAGCTCTACTGAAATAAGAGTGTGATCCTACTGTAAAGGACTTTGTATGGATGGCTTTTAAATGAATTCTGTTGAAATTCAGACTAAATTAACTACACTGGGGTCCAGGACTGTGTAGCAGCTTTATATACATAGTTGTCGCTGCTTTAGATAAAAAGGCAGAGTAGCAGGGATGAACAGTGCATAAGTAATAAAGGATAGAAGTTAAAACCAATTGTACAACCAGATGGGAGGGCAAAAGCCAAAAATGTAGGGAAGTGCAGGAGAACTTTTCATAATTTCAGATGTTTAATAAGCAATTCATGACTAATAAGTGTGCTGTGTTGGGGTTTTTTTATGTAGATCATTAGCTAAGCATTAAATTGAATGGAGCTGTGCCAATTTATACTAGTTGAGTATTTGGCTGCCCAATATCAAGACAGAAATAACAAGAGAGCACCAGATCAGACATTCCTTCCTTAAAGACTTACCAATTCCAATGGCTGAGGCCAGGACCCATCAAACACATGATCTGTTAGTGAGCGTGGGCTTATTTCTGAATTATCATCATGCTGATGATGGCTTGTGGCACAAAGAATAAACCTGATCAGCGTAGCCAATGCAAAACACATCCATTTTTAAGAAAGATGAATCTGGAAGTCTTCCCAGGTTATACATCTGCCTCTCTAATTCACACTTACTCAGAATGTACAGACTTCTCTCTATGAAATATTTGTGGGTGAGCTCAGAGCAGCTTGCTAAAAAATACTAGTTAAAATGCTGACTGCATGTTGGATATTGTATATACAACTATAATTGGGAACACGCTGATTCATCTGCATAAAATGTCATCTACCAATTGTTTAACTTAGGGCAGCTAGAAATTGATTTGATTTAGAAATACATAGGAAGACATTTTCTTCTTGGCTTTATCTCTTTCTCATCTTGTTTTCCTTTCGTCACACTCCAGTTCTGAAGCCTTTTAACCTTTTCCTTCACAACAGATTCCTCTGCTTTTTGAAAAGCGAGCAAGCTCTTCCCCAGTGGAATTTTACTATATTTCAGAGGGGCTAATGGCAATGATACAGTGCTTGAGCCATTCATACAACATTATTCATAGTCAGCCAGACAGATTCCCAAGATCTAAAGCAGGACTCCTTTTCTAGCACTAGGTATTTCCCCAGACATATTCTGAGAAAGCTGACTATACTGTTTTGAATCATCTTTAGTGCCTTTTAGGCACTAAAAGCTAATGAAATATTAGGAACA
>WAAD01032024.1:1471-43440 GCA_013389945.1 Fregata magnificens
ACAGGAAGTTCCAGCTGAACATGAGGAAAAACTTCTTTACTGTGAGGGTGACAGAGCACTGGAACAGGCTGCCCAGAGAGGTTGTGGCATCTCCTTGTCTGGAAATATTCAAAACCTGCTTGGACGCAGTCCTGTGTACCCTGCTCTAGGTGAACCTGCTCAAGCAGATGGGTTGGACAAGATGATCTCCAGAGGTCCCTTCCAACCCCAACCATTCTGTGATTCTGTGATTCTGTATCAAATAAAATATTAGGTATTAACCTTAAGTTTCTCCTTATATCAATAACCTTCATGTCTCAAATAGTTTCTTCCATATTGCAGGTTGAAGATGCAGTTATCTTTGGTTTCACATTTCTGGATCCATTGAGACCTCAAAACATCTGCAGAAGGCTGGAGATAAAAAGGGGCACTGCAGGACTGCCCTGGGATTGGGGGAAAGGAAGAGAGGCTTAGCTCTACCTGATTGTCGATAAACTACATGGACAGAATCTGAATCTCATTTCCTATAGCAAATTGGTACCAGAGCAACCTTCTATTCACCTTAAGTAAATGTGAGAAAACATATAAGAAATGGCTAGGTGCTGTACCCTCCCTGTACTATAGGGACTGGAGAAGGAGGCCTTATTTACGCAAAGGGGCTTAGGTGCTTTTACATGAAAGAAATCATCCCATACCTTGCATCCTATACCTCTGAATTTAGGTCTATGCAGTGGGGTACATTAGAGCAGAGAGTGTCTTTCAGCTTCCTAATCAGTCATATGATCCAGCAGGAAAAAAACAGTTTCCATATATGCAAAATGCTTCCTCCATACTGAAAGTCAGTAAGTCATTAATCAAAAGCATGGGATTCCTGGAAAGTTCTTGCAGTGCTTCCTCAGAGGAGTGAGTCAGAGAAGGTTTTTCCTCCTGCAATTGCTAGTTCCCTTTGAGGAGCGGTAGGCGTAACCAGGGTTGCCTGTTTAGGAGCTAGGAAGTGTATTGTGTGTATTATATTGTGTGCTTATCCTGAATCTTGGACACTGTGTATCATATAAGCAAATACATGGCATTTCTTTTAAATACAAAATTTATTCATGAATTCAATATTAAAATACCAGCTATTAGTATCCCGAAATAAAACAAGTAACTTGAAAGGCATATGATACAAAAATAATCAGTTACAACAAATAATTTAAATTTCCAAAAAAAAAAGCTGAGTTAATACGTTTCCCAAGTCAGCTAATGTTACAAAACCACAAATGAGGACTTTCAGCCGAAACTCCTTCTGAGGCACAAGACATTTAAGATTAATAACAGCATGATGCATCATTTATCTTGCAACATAAGAAACTCCTATTGCCAGTGATGTTGACTTTTATAAGATACAGCCTGATCGTTTCTATCTCTATGGAGATTCATTCTGCTTTGAAATACTGAGCACCTATATATATCCCCTCCAACTCCACTCAAACACACAAATGGTCAATGCTTTTCTTCGGCAGTTTAACCCTAAGTGGCGTACAATTAGGGATTACTGACACACGTCTTCTTCCAATTTTCCCCGCTTCACAGATGCAGGATTTTACCCACTGCCTATCTCAGATATTCTGACAGGTGTTGCTCTTTCTGAGGTCCCCTAGCAGTCTGTATCCTGTTGATAACTGCTTTCTTGTGTGGATGGATGAGAATTTGACTCCCCTCCAGCATTTGAGTTTTGGTCAGCTGTTTGTTGCTGCCATAGCTGCCACACAGATAATTCATATGGTGGTGGCTGCTCCTGGTCATTAGTTTCACTGATGAACTCTGCTGTGGTTTCACTATATAGAGGCGGAGGGATATTGATGACTTCTTGCTGGTTTAGCATGGAGGCAACTGGCAGTGGGGAGGTCTGTTTTTCAGGATCTGTGCTGTCTTCATAGGAGGGAGGATAGAAATCAAGCCTGAAAAAAACCAAACCAAAAAGAAGCACATCATGGTGAAATGCGATTTATCATCTCAGAGAGCTTGGTTAGATGCTTTGTCTGTTATGTTTCCAATGTTTAGATGAGGCTTAAACTGTAAATGGAAACCTAAGTAGGTTTAGATCAACAGAACATATTAATATAAAACAGCTGGCATGGCTGGGATCCTTACCTCTGTCTTTTGACAAAATGTTTTATTAAAACACAGCATTCTAAAAAGACAAGCCTTTCCTATGAGAGTTTCCACCTATGCCATACAAACACTCATGCTTGTGAGTATTTCAATAAGTGCCTGAGATAACTTTGATTTGGAAGAAGAGATCACTGTCTGAAGTAGGTTAAATTAGTGAATTATTTATTATTGCAACAATCATTGTTTTCCACAGTTTTAAAATATATTTTGCATGTTTCTGCTTATCTAGCCAAAATTTGCTGAATGTTGTTTTTATAGTGCTTTTAGAGCACCCATTGTTGGTGTTTCCGGTGTGATTTCCACAACAGTCCAGGAAAAGTAATTTGTATCCAGTGACCCTGTTAAAGACTTTTGTCAGACCTAGCACCAATCAGTTTAAGAAACTCTCTCTCTCAAAGCATCAGGCTTTGCTCAGAAATAGTGGGAACAATTACATCAGAAAACTTCAGCAGGGACCGTATAGGGAGCTGAAGCTCCCTGTGTACCTGATTGCTAATAAGTAATATGAGCACATATCCCACAGCAGCACATCTGGAATTGTCTGTGGAGATGGAACTAATGACACTCCTTCAGGAGCTCCATGAAGTTGGCGTAGCTGCACCTGCTCCCTCCATGCATGGCTTTGGACCACTCTGTGCAATCTGCTATGTTTCCTGTAGTATACCTTACCTTACGTATTGTTTGCACAAATTGCTGTTTGCACATGGCTGCTTGCTCTAGCAAATCAAATTTCAGACTACAGAAATACAATAAAATAGCTACATATTTTTTATTTTGTAAAAACCTAGTACTGCTTCTTTCTTCTCATAGTACATTTACAAAACAGCATCCCTCCCTCCCAGTTCAGCAGCAGCAGTACTGCAACACATACCTGTCTATGGTGCTGATATGTAGCTCTCTACGGCTGGGATTTCTAATGAAGATGCTGCTGAGGCCCTTGTATTTCAAGACTTCATGGAAAGTGCTCCAGCAAGTGCCAGCCACAAGGAGAAAAAACCCCAAAGCTAACAGGCAATAAAACACCAGCTCATTATTTCCACATCTGCATGTGGAGGAACTTGTGGAAATGCAAAGGACTCCCAGACAAACAATGGAGAAACCAAGTAAGAGCACAAAAAGACGAATGAAGGTAAAAACACCTTTTGGCATCTTTCCTAGCAGACACGGCACTTGGTTCCTGTCTGCTGTTTGTTTGCTGGCTGTCTCAGCTGTTCTTCTCATCTTCATGCATTGGTATTTTATACAGTTCAGGATCAACTGGCCTTTGGACAATTAAGAGAAACAGGCAGTTTTAAGATACTCATTAACTCTTTGAGATACTCATAATCTCTTTTGAGATTAATTTGTAATCTTAAACCAACTTTAAGGAAGGAAACAGAAACTTCCTGCACCATTCCTCTGCCACTGTAATCTCTGGCGTGCATACTGAACTGTTGCATTCATTGCATGTTACAATTTGCAATGGTTTACACACTTTGTTAGTTTATGAATGAGACCTGTATTTGTTTGTCTCAAAAAACCCCAACAAACAACAAAAACACTGTTCATAACTCCCTGTTAAAAGTTTGAAGGGCAAATATACTTCTTTCTTAATCATATAATTAAACATATAATTAATCATTCTGGTCTCCTTCTGTCTTTAAAACATTATTCAACTGCCTAGATATTTTTAATAGTCCTTTGAAAATGGATAAATTTCTAGCTTACAATGTGATATAATCAATGAATTTAGTATATAAAATGAAAGAAATCAAAACTGTATAATATCAAAAAAAGGCATAAGCATACAAGAAACCTCCTTCTTTGTCTGCAGGTTCAATTGTACTCCGATTCCTTTACTGTTATTCTCTTCTCTCTTCCAGCAATTTTTATTGACTGATTTTCAAAAGGTTCAGTGCTCAAAGCTATGCAGGAACACCTGTACTCAGTTTTCCAAATACACTTAGACATCTGAAATTCAGAGGTGCTTGCTACCAACAGATTTTAAGCCTAAATATTGCTACCTCCAATGCAAAAAATAATCTTTAGAATTAGTCTATGAGTTTTCTGTTGGAGAGTATACCCACTAGTTTTGACAGGACGTAGCAAAGTCCACAATCAGAACTTGACTTGTTTATTGATGCTACCTTATTTGGAACATTACTAATTTTGTTTCTGAATATTTTCAACAATGGAGTAATTAACCAGACCTGGCCTAGTTTTGTTGTAAAATCTTCATTGCACACAGTAAGGAAATCAGAACAGGGGACCATTCAAAAAACATGCTCAGGCTCAAATCTTTATTGCACTAATGAGTTTATTGCAGGTATTGTTGGGTGATATTCAATGAGGTGGGTTATGGGTAACAACAAATGATTATGAGAATTTTCTGCCATGGCCTATAAGAGGGCTTCTTGCTACCTACTGTGGGCTCTTTATTACACTACCGCAGTCTGGGGGAGCTGTAGGACTTCTGTAGTCAATGCAATAAAACTTTCTAAATATACTGCTTGGCACTAGATGCTGTAGGTCATTTATGCAAATCCTGAAAAAGGGAGTCACATTTGATGGGATGAGGAAGGCTCCAGCTCTTCCTACTGTAGACCTTCTCTTCAGGTCATGAGGAGGAAGCTCTTCACAGGCAATTTCAACAGAGTACTTGAGCCTCATATCTTCTGCTTGAAGAACTTTCTGACTGGCTGGGAGTCCTGAAAGTACTGGGTCACCTGTCTCACCCTGTCCTGGGCTGTACCTGTGTGAGCTGCACCACCACACACAACCTTACATTATATCTCACAGAAGTTTTATGGTGTCTCATGCGATGTTTCATGTCTGCTCAACCAGCACTGTATTTTTCTGCCCCGTGTTTATCCAAATGTGGTGGATGTTCATTTACAGCAAACCAGAGTATATATAAAGAAACGGCAGCTGGTACAAAGCTGCCAAACATTCTGATCAAGTACAATTATTTCAAGCTCCCACCACCGTTACTGCTTCTTTAGTTCTCAGAGGATCTGTGAAGCCATTTTCACTTTTGTTTTCAGGATTGATTAGGATGTCAACATAAAGAACATATCTCATAAAACAATATAATCTTTAGACAGAATTTTTCTAAGGTGGGTCACTCTTATGTCATAGCAAAAGTGAAAACACGGCAAGACCAGCTGCTGCCCTTCCTAAGGAAGGCATTCAGGTAAGGAGTGATTTGGGGTAGTCTTCATTTCAGAGCAAAAGCCTGCCGAAGTTGAAATAGTCCTGTTCTCTCAGCCCTCAGCTACAGCCACGTACACCACACCAAGGAAGCGTGGTGCCACTTCATGTCCAGGTAAGAGCACGAGTGAGTGCCAGCTAATCTGTGGCTGATATATAAACCAGGTGATATAAATCGAGTGCTTCCCACTCTCCAATGCCTTCTCGCAATTTCTTCAGGTCATGTTTCCTGCAAGCCACCTTTTCCTTTACCAAAAGTCACCTGTTTATTTATTGTGATCTGGGTATTTGAAGCTGACATTCACATGTACTTTTCTGTACTATATTTACCCTGTTCAATTATGACAAGAAGGAAATTATCTTACCAGTAACTTCTTAGGCTGTCAATATTCTTGCAACTCTCTGGCATGCGGACATGACAGACTGATATCTCAGAATCATTATACACAATAGCAATTCACAGACATATTTAAATACACCAGATGTCTTGGATGCGCAAAACAGTCGTACACATGCCACTTGGATGACTTTAACCCTCGATCGCAGCCTCTACAATGGCAAATCTCTCCTCATTATATTTTCATATGAAGTAGCTGGGGAAGCAGATAATAATGATGTGCTTATCTCTACGGTTTGGGCTACCTCCTCACAGAAAACCTGCAAATAGTTTTGGGAAATACATTGTCTTTCCTGCTCATGGATGAATAGAAACAAAAATTGCTCAGCAAAGCTTCCCCTTGGGAGCTTGTGGCTTGTTCAGTACCACTGCTACAGGTTTCCAGTCATGCAGTTCAGCTGGGGAGGGAGCTAGCAAATTTTGGATAGCAGTAGCAACCTGAGTCTCAGTGCTGCATGCCCCTCACCTGCATGTCCCTGAAAAGTCAAAACAAGCTCCCATTGCCTCCCCAGGAATGTGCTTTTTCTCGTCCAGCTGTCACAGATCCAGGACTGTGTAACAGCCCTGGTCAGGACCTGTGGTCTTGCTTCAGAACTGCTGGCTTGCTCGACAGGGTTTTCACCTGCCCTTAAAAAATCTGCATCAGCCATGCAAAGCACCATGCTGACTTCCCATCACACAGAGCTACAGCTAAAAAACCTATTGCTGAGTCTTGAGCCCTGCATCTTCCCCTGTTGCCAAAATAATAGTTTGATTGATGCCTACACTGGATATGCACTTCCAGGCTGGATCGGCCCCTGGCACCACATGGAAGAAAGGCTCCAGCGCTCACCCCAGGCTGGAGTCAGGCAAGTTTAACATGTTCCTGGGTTACCACCATTTTTGCCTGGGAAAGGGCAAACTGATTATCCTCCATCTCACTGTGAAACAGTTTGCAGAGGCTCAGAACACTGCAGTGCTGACAGCATAGGGTGCTTCCCTTGCAGCCGAACTGCTGCACGCGAGTCTGGTGTGGGTGCAGGCAGTGGGGTGTTCTTTCTCAGTGTGACCGCCTTTACTGCACCCTTCACAGAGTAGATTGAGGGGGAACAACCCAGTGAAACATCATGTTGAGTTAATGCTCCAGGTAAGTCCACTGCATCATTCAGCGTTTTATCAGAGGAACTGAACCTGTTTATTTGTCTAAGGAGTTTGTCACTGTGTACTAGTGTGCTCTATGCTATTTCTTATGGAATAATAATAAAAAAATATTACCTTGAAGTTTGAACTAAGAATGCCCTGTAACTGAATGCCAAGCTAATTTTCTGATCCCTATGATAAGAAAAAACTCCCTGTATGTTCCTCTGACTCTTAGACGTGCATATTTTTTAATGAGCTAATAAAATTTTTATCTTTGTGGCATGGAGGTTTACAGTCTAACTTGTTCACGATGACTTCTCCTGTACTGTGTTTCGTTCTTAGACAAACGGGAGTGAATGTTGAGTATTAGTACTTTTAATGGGTTTTAGTTCTTTTATAATGAAGGCTCCCTACAGAGAAGATGAATTCTGCTCTTGTCATCCCGCAGTAAAGGCATGACTTCATGTAATACCTATACTGCTATGAAACTGGCTGTAAGTGTGAGAAGTTAATTTTCCCTGTGCTCTCAGTTCATGTGCCTGCACTGCAGGCAGGCTGCAGGCTGGTTTCATGGGGATGCCTACCAGTCATTAACCCTCCATTGTGTGAGCTTGTGCATTTTCTGGAAGATGCGTTCCGGCAGCCCTTGAGGATGAGCCAAGATGGACATACAGAGGTATGTATGATAGATCTATATCTATACCTATGCGTACATACAGACATGGACATGGGAGGGAAATGGGGATACATAGATAATAACTGCTGCTCTTTGAGAGGTGATACCATCTCACTTTTTCTCTCAGTCTTGTCACGATAAGGCAGCACTGAAGAATATCAGTGTCTGACAGGTATCAGACTAGATTCAGCAAATGACTTACATGTCTAAGCACTAGGTGTTTCCATCCATAACCCTGGGGCAGCGAGCCTAGGAAGCTGACGTTAAGCACCTGTGTGCCCTGCGCAGTCCATAAAGGAGTGGAGCACCTCAGACTGGGACCCAGGGTGGCCTTGAGTGTTGTCCAGAAGGTCCCAGTAGAGGTAGTGTGTGGCCATACATCTCTTAGCAAGCAGGTTTCCCAGCCCTGATGCTACCCCAAAGCCCCGCTGGGCTCTGAATACCACTCTTAGGTTGCTCCCTGGCTGCTTAACCTGGGACTGATGGGTATTACAACATGCAGCTCACACCTCCCTATACTGCCTAGTAAGGTTCAGGCTGCGAAATACAGCAAAAATTCAGCTGCAAAGGCAGCTGGTGAACAAAACAAACAGATTCCTTCCCTTAAAAGAGCTGCTCCACAGGAGAAGGCATAAAATGGAGCAAATTCCCACTGCCATGAGTTGTCATTTAGTGTGTGTGGAGGTGCAGGTTTGTCAGGGACCAGGCGATCATGGAAAACTCTTAGTTTAGCCACTGGCTTCACGAAATTCAGATCTTTAAAGGAGGTGGTCCAGTTGTGACAGAGGAAAGCAGTGACCAGGGAGGGTAAAGCCATGTGTTGGGGCTGGGACTTTGTGCAGGGGAGGTGGCAGTGGAGGCCGGGGGCATGAGAGGCAGGTGGGGCACAGCAGGACCACTCAGAGCCACAGCAGAGTCAGTGTTGCTGTGTGACTGATCACCAGCAACAGCTGCTCTTCCAGAAAAGTAACTACAAAAGTGTAAGCATGTGACAGAAACGCATCAAAATAAACTGTTTAAATAGGCATGTAATTTACATCTGTCTTGCCTAATATGAAGTCCACCGGTTCATCTCCCTGCTAGTGCAGGACTGTCTCCCAGAGCACTTTTGCTTCATGCTTTGTTGTTTCAAATATTCATGAATGATCTTCCTGCAATTTGTTTTCCTCATAGGTTAGCAGATCCAGCTCAATTTACAATAACATTTTTCCTGTGTAATTTGTACTTTCTCCCTATCTGTTAAACATACTTTACTTTACAAAATAATCTTTTTACTTCTGTTTTTTTGATGTTTCAGATCTTACAGACTACCTACACACATAAATAGAAATACAGAGTTATTAATGACTACTATCCAAAGTTCAGGTAATTACTGTAATTCACATCTTCTGTAGTCCTTGTCTTTCTGCTACCACATAGTATTTTCTGAAATAATTATATTGATGAAAACACCTTTTACCTCCTGTTTTCTGTTTATTGATCTGTACTCATTGATCTGCTTGTTTTAATTTTATAGCTGAAACATGACAGCATCATATCTGTGGTGATGCAGGCTAAGTTAATTGCTACAGGAAAAGCTGGACAGGAAATTATATTCTGGCTATGTGAAAAAATTTAAGATTTCAGATATATTCCCTTTCTATACTAGGAAAAGAGACAAAAAGAGATATTCTGAAAAATCTTTAATGAAGAAGTTACAAAGATTAAATAATCTTTATAACTCTCAGAAGAATCAAAAGCCAGTGACTAGGCTACACCTCACATGGGGGGAAGGACTGGTTTGCATGATAAACTTCAGCCTCAGAAAAATAAATTAATTTTCTATCCCAGCCAGTTCCCTAGCAACTCCAAAAAATTCAAGAGAAGCAAGCAAGACTTATCAGTGGTAGCTGCTGCCTCCACAGCATGGCAAAGGCAGAACCTGCACCCCCCGGGAGGCAGCAGGCTTGCAGTGCGACTGCAAGGTGAACAGAGGACTGCTCAACATTGCATGAAAGCTGTGGATGGAGGGTTGACCAGGGAATGAGGGGTTAGTCCCTTGTGGTGCTGCGGGAGATGAAAAAATAAAGGAGATCTTTTTATGGGGCAGCTATATATGTGCCAGTTGTTTCACATTTGCAGATCTTCCTATTTTTGCAAGCTGCAGAAGTTCGGTGCTTTCTGCAAGAGGTCAGTTAAGTCTGTGACAACAGGCTATGGGTACTTATCCTTGAAAATAGCACTTGATTTCAAATTACCACATCTCACATAGTAGGTAGATAAAGAAAAAGGAAGAGAAGATAAGAAGCTGAAATAGCCCCATAATGCAGTTTAAGTTTCAGGGTTCCATTATTTTTCTTATTTCAGTCACTTGGGATTTTCTGTAATGTTGTTCTGGCCTTTTTCAACTCCACTAATGTTTTGCAGCTAGACTGTTTTATTGGCAGTGAGTGTCTTGGACTGCATCAGACTGGATGAGCAGATTTCCTATTTCTCTTACAAAACAGGAAGAAAGTTGCTTCTAATGAGGATCAGGTGGGAAAAGGGAACAGCTAACACGGTGTAAAGGTTGCCGAGTAGAACTGGCTGCAGACCAAGGTCAAAAGGTAGCATTCCAGATGCACAAAAAGCACTTCTTCGGAAATCTGTCTGAAGATGGACTTAATGGATGTTCCGCTGGACGATTTGATGACTGTGATTGTTTTGCAATTTGCATTTCACCTGAAAAGGTCATTGCTTATCCTGTATCCTGTTGAAACCTGTAAGTCAGTTTTCTCACAAACCAGTTGCTAGAATTATGCTACTCAAAAAGAAATTTGTGAAATCGTATACATTCTAATGAAAGTTGTGAAACACAAATGTTTTGAAAAATACTAATAAAATGGAAATCTTTAAAATCAGAAAATAAAAAAATAGATATTTTAATGAAAATATGTGGGATGTAGCAGTACGAGCTGCGTATCACATGACATTACATGATACAACATAATATCATATTACAGGTCACATGTGCTACTGCTAATGAAAAGTGATATTTTACCAGAAATTTCAAGATTATCTAGTCATTTCAAGATTGCTCTAGTCTGAAATGTATTATTTTTAATGAAATGAAAACTCAGGGTTTAAACCAGTTTTGATTTTCTCTTCTCTCCTCTCACCTTCTAGCACACTTAGCTAATATGATTTATTGGTAATAAATGACTCAAAGAGTATTATACATTGTTGTCAATAATTTAGTGCAGTTTTACCAGTGGGTGTCTCTTCAGCAATTCTAGCATTCATTAAAAATTTGCACTTGAGAGCATGGGAAATGATTTTAAGCTCTGCAGATATCATCTCTTCTCCATATCATACCTGACAATTAGAAAGGTTTTGAGAGCATAGTAGAGTTTAAGAGTGTATGAGAGTAGAAGCAATACGAACATCAAAATCGTATTTCACAGGCCAGTTCTCAGCCTGTGAATTTGATGATTCCTGTGCAAACCTAGATGTGTGAACACAGCCAGGGTTACTCTTTGTCTTTGAAGACATTGTGGTGTTACAAGGTCTAGCTGCTCTTTGTGAATGAATGATTGAACTGCATAAAGGAAAATGAGTTCTATTTATTCTGCAAATAGTTGAAAGGAGCAGGGATGAAATAATTTGATTGAAAATAGTAAGCTACAGGAATTTTCTTGAGAAATTTCCCCGAACGGTTGAGAATAGTCTACCCCAGAAATGGGCAGAACAAAAAAGCAATAAATACTAATACTTAAAATAAGGAGAAGTTAGATACTAAGTTTTAAAACCACTGTGAAAATCTTGAGTTTTAACAAATAATATTTTAACAAATATTTAAATTTGCTGTTTGATAACTCACACATTCATGTTTTCCAGGTATTCTTTCCAAATGTTATTGTTTTACTTATTTACTAAAAGAATGAAATACAGTAATTGTGATGTTTTAATAGTTTAGAGTGATGTTATGAACTCGCTAGTCAGAAAAAATCACACACAAAATGGGACAGTTCCCTAATGAAAGTAGAATTACCTTTGGCCTATCAGGCTGTTAATAGATCCATCAGAACTTGTATATTCTTTAAAAAAATTGAAATGACATGAGGGATTCTCAGCAGATGCGATGGCTTCCCTTTTAATTTCTTTCTACAGAATGCTAGCTCCTTGTGTCAAAAAACATATCGGTAGACAATGTTCTTCTTCTGTCTGCAAGAAGTTATAAAGAAAGGCTCTACCAGTGGAAATACAGGCATGCTGTATTTGTCTTATACTCACAACTTTAAAAATATCACATCTTACACAATATCATAGAATCATACAATCATAGAATCATTAAGGTTGGAAAAGACCTCTAAGATCAAGTCCAACCGTAAACTAACACCACCATGACGCCTAAACTAGGCCCTGGAGTGCCACGTCTACACATTTTTTGAACGCCTCCAGGGTTGACGACTCCACCACCTCTCTGGGCAGCCTGTTCCAATGCCTAACCACTCTTTTGGTAAAGAAATTCTTCCTGATGTCCAATCTAAACCTCCCCTGACACAACTTGAGGCCCTTTACTCTCGTCCTATTGCTAGTTTCTTGGGAGAAGAGACCAACACCCGCTTCACTACAACCTCCTTTCAAGGAAGTTGTAGAGAGCGATAAGGTCTCCCCTCAGCCTCCTCTTCTCCAAACTAAACAACCCCAGTTCCCTCAGCCGCTCCTCATAAGATTTGTTCTCCAGACCCTTCACCAGCCTCGTTGCCCTTCTCTGGACACGCTCCAGCACCTCAATGTCCTTCTTGTACTGAGGGGCCCAAAACTGAACACAGTGTTCGAGGTGCGGCCTCACCAGTGCCGAGTACAGGGGCACGATCACTTCCCTACTCCTGCTGGTCACACTATTCCTGATACAAGCCAGGATGCCGTTGGCCTTCCTGGCCACCTGGGCACACTGCCGGCTCATGTTCAGCCGGCTGTCAACCAGCACCCCCAGGTCCTTTTCTGCCAGGCAGCTCTCCAGCCACTCTTCCCCAAGCCTGTAGGGAAAGAGCCTGGGAAAGCTGTGAACAACATATGCATTCCTATCAAACCAGACATTATGGTTCTTTCTGTAGAATTAAGATTTAAAAATTGTCACATGTACAGTGAAATAGAAAGCTTCTAAAACCCCCAAACAAAAGGCTTTGTTCTCTGTTTACCTAGGCATAAGAATTACAGCCATAGATAAAACAGGGTCACTGTCTGACTGTGCGGTGTGAGTTACAGGGTACATAGGGCGGTCATTTCCATTTTGCTCTTTACCAACAGTTTGCTACACAGTGGTGCCCCAGGGACAGTTGTATCTGCATGTCTTCTGAGCAGGAAACAATTTTACAGCACTGCTTAGCAAACATGCATGACTTTGACCCTGCTGAATAAGGATTCTTTGTACGGGAGACAAGTTCCTTGTTGTTCATGCATTGAAAGCGTAGATGGTGTGCCAACTGAAGTGTTCATCTTACAGAAAGTTTCATAATCCACTATTACACACATAAGGGTTTTGGCAGGCTTCTAATCATAAATTAGTATACAATCACCAGTTAGTTAGAAAGCAGTGCTATTGTATGTAATTAGCTGACTGTATTGTTTAATGATGCTGTAAAACTTCTTCGGAAAAATTTACTTACGGAGAAAGTGTAAAAGCAATATTTTTCATTCAAAGTTTATATGTCAGTTTTTCCAAAATCTTTTCTTTTTTCCTTTCACTCCCCCTACATACTTTATTCGTACAGAAGACAGTTGTCCTAAGATTAAGCTTCTTTGCTTTTTTAAATTGAGATTTAAGGATAAAATATATCTTTGTGCAAGGAATCAAGGCAAGACATATACCTTCTATAGGTACTTCCAAACAGGGCTCAGATAAGCATGCAAACATATGACATATGACATTGCCCATATGAACTGTGCTGCCGTCTTCTAGGAAAGGTGCGAACTACCCTGGGCACTTGTTTAATCTATCTTTAGTTTTACAGTGAGGAAGGCACTGAAGCATAGTCCTGTTGGCACTGATGCCTATTTGCCATTGACAGCAGGAGCAAAATTAGGTCTTCAGGCTTGGCTGTAAGACTTTGTCAGTTTTGTCAAAAGCAGATTAAAAGTGAACTTTAAAGAAACTGCTGATAGCTCTTGTTCTAACAAAGCACAAAAAACTTAGATCTATCTGTTTGGCTGTGCTGGAAGGTTTACTATTAAACCAAGAATGCCTATTTGCTTTCAAATACGGTTAAATATTATAATATAATTAGATTGAACCTCCTGAAACTCTTCTTATTTGACGTCATTCCAGTAGGTTGGCTAAGCTCTACAATCAAATATCAGATACTAACAAGTAGTTAAGAATTTTATTGTTATCGGTGTAACTTTTCAGAATTTTAAGTGGGAAGGATGCAAAAGCCCTGCTATAGTTTAGATGAAATATCCTGTGACAGAGTTTTACACAAAAGCAATAAACAGTCCCAGGTAGCAAAGCCTTCAAATAATTTTTATCAATTATTTTCAAGAGTGATTCTCATGTCAGAAATGACAAATACTTGTATTTGTTTCTGTAACTGCAGTGTAGGCTTTGGTACATGCTTTTGTTTGCAATGGTTTACCCATTTCTGATTTGAACAGAGTTATTTAGAACTCAAGGAAGCCTCAACAGTCTGTCATTCATGCAGTCAGGTTTATAAAGAAGCAGCTTTTCCGCATTTACAGCATACCTGATTTGCTAAAACAAAAGAGGGAGGTGGAAATCACAAGAAAATACAAAATCANAAAAAAAAGTGAAGTGCAGTGGCCTAAGCAGCAGTTAGCACAATTATGCAGTAGCTGGGGAAACGTGTGGAAAACAGATGCAGCCTGTAGCATATCTAAAGCTTGCACGGTGTAAAGTTTTCACACGTCTGTGCAAATGAACAGGCATGCCTGAGGGAGTATTTGTCAGCCATACTCAGCAAAAAAAAAGAGAGACCAGAATAATATGGAGAGCCCTAGCAGGTGGAGGATAGAGATGAAGGTCTGCATTTTCATGAGTGAACCTAGGAACACCAGCAGAGCATCAGCAGAGTCCTAGTGCTTTCCAATTCTCAGTTCAGAAACCAGGACTGCTGATACTGGCAGGCAGTACCTGCACAACACTGCTCATTAATGCATGAAGCAAGGAGGTCTATGTCTAGATGGCTGCTGTATGGGAAAATGGAGTGCAGGAGACGGATATCCCCCTGATGATTCAAGGAGAAATGTCTGTTAGGACTGCAGGATCTGAAATGCACCACCAGTAGGTACACGTAGAGGTTGCTAGTCCAATTGCAAAATTGGCTGACTTCACCTCTGGCAAAGGACCTCCGTTCTCCTTGCAGGCTGATACAGAATACTGTACTGGTATTGCTTGTCATGATTTGAAGAGGGCCTCCCATATATGATACAGGAACATCTCCAACTCCAGAGAAACACATGCAAACTCTGCCTCCTTTGTAGATCACCAGCCTTACACTTAGAGAAGACTAATGGGCACTTCCCACCTCAGAAGGTTAGGATGGTCACCAATGGTCTGCAGGAAAGGAGTGGGCCTCTTCTGAAGTCATTGGCTGAGCCCTTCCATCAGGTGTGGAGAAGCAGAGTGAACACTATTTCTGGTCAAGGAGATGATACAGACCGATCTATACATACCTAAGATACAACCTGGTCTGCAACAGCTTGGAGGTCCAAATGCATCAACAACTCCACTTGCTATCAGTTTGGCCTTGATGGAGTCATAGAGGAGGTAGAAACTGTGCTCGTGGTCCAGCACCCCACTGCTTACCCATTGCTGGCATCTATAGCCACCGTGGAAAA
Source organism: Fregata magnificens (assembly GCA_013389945.1). Classification (NCBI taxonomy): domain Eukaryota; kingdom Metazoa; phylum Chordata; class Aves; order Suliformes; family Fregatidae; genus Fregata; species Fregata magnificens. The sequence goes on from WAAD01032024.1 coordinate 16,804, forward strand.
AGGTAGCAGAGGCCACCTTTACTCTTTGGGGTATAAAGTTTAGGGAGATTTTAACAGTACAGCTGATGGGGCTGGTACTAGAAACCCTGAGTAGAACCAGAGCTGGTGGTGATGCTGGAGGCAGAGTCAGTGCTAGTGAGACCATAGGGTGTAACACAGATTTTTGTTTTGGACAGTTCATTAAGGTATTTGATGCTGATCTGGTGGATGATACGATGACATTCAAAAACAAACTAAGAAAGCCACTGCTTTTGTTTGAAAACACAAGAAAGAGAAGGCACAGGAAAAAAGTAGCAAGTTAACCGAAAATTGGGAATAAAGGGGGAATAAAGGAAGTGGAAGTTTTTCTTTGGAAAACAGCTCAACCAAAAGCAAAATCTGGATGAGTCAAACAGCACCTCTACCTTGAACTTATGACTTAAAAGGAACTGAAGAGTAAACGCGAACAGTATCAAATATGTTCTTGGTAAGGAGCAGAAGAGGCAGGGAATGTATGTTGTATTGGACTGACTCAAGTTCCTAGGAACCAACAACACTACACAGAGAAAGATAAACACTTCACAGAGAACATTTATGGCTTCACAAGAGGGGAGGGAATAAACCTGCAGTACTACTGATGACAATCATGGCTCGGTGATACAGCAGTAATACAGACAGATATGACCATAGGAGGCATCAGGAAAGATGTCTTCTGCAGGGATGGAGAAACGTTAACATCCATACACAAAGGCAATGATGCCACACACAGCTTACGTTATCCTGGTAGAGGATCCGTTAAGCCTGTAGCAGATGCACAGAAATGCTGTTAAGTAATCAGGTGAATCAACAGCCTGTTGTGCAGGAAGCAACTGAAAGTCCTGGACATGTTGTACTTGGCAAAAGGAAAGCTGAGAGGCAATATGGTTATTGTCTACAAACGCATCAACAAGTGAACACCAAGGGAGGGGAAAAAAGAACTATTAAAATGATTAACGATGGAAGCACAAGAAAAAAAGTATTCAAAATAGCCAGGAAGAAACTTAGCCTGGAAATGAGTAGGCTTAGAAGAGGGAAATTCTTGATTCGCTTCACAGTCAGGGGGGAAAAAATATAACAGGTATTAAAATAGCTTAATAGAAAGGGACTAAATGTCAGTGAATGCATATCTGCAGTGACTAGTTTCCCTGTCCTGTATTCGCAAGACACTTNGAATTTCACTTATTGATCTTAACAGATGAACCTGAACCACAGTTTACTGTCTTGTAAACTCATATAACACACTCTAACTAAAACAACAATGTTGTCTTTGAGAGAATAACATCTGTTTTCCTCTTTCCTTCCCAGCATGTTGCCTCCAAAGCAGGAAGGCATGAAAGGCTTTTCAGGGTTATTTTACCTGCCAAGTTTAAGGTGAAGGTGGTCTCCAATTCATTGTGTCGGCAATTTANAGGACCTGCCTCCCCAGCTTCCTCTTCCCAGATGGCAACCCCAGCTAGCACCTATGTCCATCACTGATCACTGTTTCTATCCACCTGATCCATGCTCAGTCTTGTAAGTAGGATGTCCCATGCTCCTGATATCTGTTGCCTTTACTGTCACATCCCAATCACTGAATCTGTTCATTTGTCTGAAGCACACCAAAAGCTAGCAACAGTACAAATTCAGAGGTTTCTCCTCTAAAAATGCAGCTGTTGAGCACTGTCTTTATATTTTCCTTACCGCATGTAGCCAGAACTGGTTCTTCTGTCCAGACTCAGCCCCTGGATTTTTCAGGGATGTGCATACTTCAAAGCCTTCAATAATCTGACCTGGAAGGAGAAGCAGAATTGAAGTCCTGTGTATTTACTCCTCAGCTCCTATTAAACACGGTGCAGAAGTAATTTAGCTTCTGGAATAATGCTATAGCTCTTCAGTTAGCATAAACTACTACTCAAGGGATTATGTGCCTACCTCCCAGCTCACAGTCACTGCCCCGTGTCCTTCCCAGCCCCTTTCCCTACCTTCCCATTTGATCCAGCACTCATGTTCAAATGGCCACAGTGTGAATCAGAGAAGGGAACTGTTGTTTTTTTTCTCCTTTTTCTGCTGATCTGGTTCATCTTGCAGCTGCTCAACTCCTGGAGTTCACTCCAAGTGAAGGAGCAGCTAGAAATGGGCAGCTGGGGCAGGAAAAAGGGCAGAACTTCACCCGTTGGAGTCTGTGTACTTGTTGATTATACACCCGCAGGAGAAACAGTTCATACCTATATTCTGGATAGGTTTTTTTTTTTTTCTCAGACAGAAGTGCTGCTCTCTACCTCACATTCTCACTTACTTTCTTTTTCCCCCCTGTTCTTTGTCACGATCTTCTCCCAGCTCTTTCTGCCTCTTTGCAAAGCCAACTTCTTTCTTTATTGCTGCTGCATTGTCATTTGAAACCAGCAAAGTTTCAAGTTTAACAGCAATAAAGGGTCCAATTTTAGCTCCCCATTATAAAGCAGATATCAATAAAGTTGAATGTGTCTAGGAAAGGATGACTCAAATAGCTGTAGCATGCGATGTATGAGAGAAAGCTAGGGGAAGAGTGCTTGTTCAGCCCAGTGAGAGCAGGATGAGGTGGGGAAACTAAAGCAACCTTCCACCACCTGGAGGGATCTTATTGAGAAGACAGAGCCAAAATTTTCTCAGAAGTGAAACAGTAGAAGAAAAAAAGGCAAATATGTAAAAGTTGCAATAAGGAAGCATGGGAGCGGTGCAACTCTGGGACAGAGACTGTGCAATCTCCAGCCTTTCAGATTTTCAAAATTTGGCAACGTGACTTAGCTTCGCAGTTAGCCCTGCCTGGAGCAGAAGGCTGGATTAGGTGACTTCCACAGGTGCCTTCTGATCTACATGCTTCCTTTCTTCAGCATTGCCTAAAGGCAGCAATCTAGTACCTAGTACTTGGAGCATAATTGCCATTATTTGTCATGGCAACCATGAGATACAACAAGGTATTTAACTCATATTGCTCTCCTGTCCGGCAGCAAGCTCTTCTCTAACAGCACCTTATCGTTTAGCATAAGGATTTTATCATGAGGACTGATGCTTATTGGTGCGGAAAGATGGCTGGCAATATTTTTCCAAATTTATGGTGCTTGCAGAATGCCACCTTTTATTTGTTTGAAATCATGTAATATAAGAGACTGCTGTCCACCTTCATTAGCTGAGTCATTTAAACAAATCTTAGACATGTTACAATATGTTGTGTGACATTTCCATTAGTGTCAGGCAGTACGTGTAAGTAGGTTTATTATTTTTAAGCTGATCAGCTAGTTTATTATAAGACACCTCACTTTCAAAACATCGCAGACTATCCCTCCTTTATAGTATGTTATTTGCTTAATGAAGATAGCTACATTTTAGAGGGAGAGAGTATCTGGTACTTGCATTTTTTCAATGTTTTACACTGTTTTCCACCTTTCTAGTTGACTCCATCCTGTCTGCTTGCAATCCACTTTCCTGAGTTGTACAGGTGCTGTTCATGCTTACTGAAAAAGGGAATGGTGTTCCCCTTTATCCCTAACCCTTGACTCTGCATATTGCCAAAAGTTGGTATGGTCTCCTGTTCTTGATTTATCCTTCAGTACCTCCTTTCTTTGTAATTTGCTTTGCCTTCAGCTTCATTTAATCTCATTTTCTGACTTTCTTCTGCATCATTTCCTCTGGAAATGCTGAGGCCAGCAAAGACAATCTACAAATTATCAATGTAAAGCATGACAGAGAACATGTTCTCACAAGAAAGTGCACCTACGATCTTCATGAGGTTTGGCTGTTGGAAACTTTGCTCTTTTCTCTGAATTCTCAGGTACAAAACACCTCAACATGTGAAGAGTTCTTTTCTGATAAGCTGCATTTTAACTCTGCTATTATTTGTCAGACTCGTGATGTTCAGCAAATGATAATGTTTTGCTGAAAACAAACATCAGTGTTTTTAAGAGGAAAATGAGAGGTCTTTGAAATTACTTGTTATCATTAAACGCAGAATGTCTGCACATAAACTGGAAGACTCCTACATAGATCTTAGATTTGGGGGGAGGGGAGGGAAGGGCATAAAATTGTATTAAAATTTCAGCTTTTTAATAATATTTCACTCCCTGAAATCATGCCATTGGTCAATACTTTTGTTCATTGCAGAAGACCAGATCAGTATCTATCTTTACTATCTAAAGCATACCTGCAGAAGAGTGCTGTCATCCAGTAATTGCTTGGGTTCTATGAGCCAGTGTTCTCTAAAATCCTGTTTTGACGTAAGGCTAAATTTCAGAGCAAGGATATGGACATATGTTTGTAAGCCCTCCATCCACAGTGGAAGGAGATCAAACCATGACACTTAAATGCAGAAATACACATCAAACTAACTCAAACACAAAATTCATCAAAACAAGTAAGTTATCCAGCATTTTTTAAATAACTAATCCCACCAGAGAAGCTTGCCATCATCACTGCCAATTACATAAAACAACTGTTCAATTCATTGTGTGAATTACATGATCAGAGTGAAGAGGTAAAGCCCTCAGTACAGTCTCAGCACTAAAGCTCCACCTAATACTCTAGATTTTGAAGTCACAACCAAGCGGCAAATTTAGGAGTTTTTAAAAATTACTTTTCTATTTCTCCTGGTTCTGGAAACATGAAAGACGTGAAGAAATTAGAGAATTATATTCTAATCAAATTTTTGCACTACAAATGCACTAGGTCTTGTAAAAAACTGCCAAAAAATGAAAGCTTTATATTCTGAGCTATTTAAGACTTCTGAGCAAAAGTGATAAAATACTGTTCAACTTTGAACAAGTAACGGATAGCATTTGCATTCCAAGCAGAGGAAAAATCCCCTTCTATGGGGAATAAAAGATGCAGAAAAAAACCTTTTAACACAGAGATCTCTATGATGTAAAAGATAAATACGGATACTCATTTGGGGGTTGATAATGCTTAGGCATTTGGGAATTGAATTGCAAGCTATGAAAAAAATCTGCACTTCAGCCAAGATTTGGGAAGATTTTTTGGCAATGTATGTCTGTGGTTGCAGAGGCATCTTGAGGAGTAGCTGCTTCCCATGTCTCTGGCTGCCCATTGTTGCTTCCACCCCCCATCGCCATGCCAGCACAAGTATTCATGCAAAAAAGAAACAAATTAGTGAGTTGAGCCAGCTGAAAAATAACTAGTGAAGCAGCTCTGCTGCCATGTGTGACGGTCTGGTTTCACAAACAGCTTTCCAGTGGCAACGCGAGCATAAGCTGCCACCACCACCAATACATGCTGCCTACAGTGGTGGCAGCACCCGCACTCGTGCAGCTCTTCCCAGGGCAGGCTGGGGAATGGATCCCGCTCAGAACAGCCTTTTTCCTTGAGCAATTTTTCAGCTGAATGGGTTCCTAGCTCCGGCTCATGCTGATACTGATGGAGCAGGTGGAAACAAGTGGCTGGAGCACAGGGAGGATGGTCAGTCATTGCTCAAACCTAACACTGGTGCACATTCCAAGTGGTTTGTGGTTTTTGAGGCATCACGTCAGAGGAATGAACTGAACCCAGAGAAGATGTAACATGTATGAGACTGCTGTTTACTTCATGTTCAAGCCTTTTTGTAAAATATAGTAGGAAAAGATGGCTGTGGAGGATATCGTCATAAGCGCCACAGAAGTACTTACTCGGATGGTAAAAATACAAACTGGAACTAGTCCAAACAAACCAGAACACATCAGTTAAATCTAATTTATTCTACATCCACTATCTTAATGCACAAAGTTGTAGACTCTAAGCAGAATGGACACTGGAATCACCTCAAGCATAGGCACATAAAGAAGGAAGTGCTTGGGGAACAGCCTTACAGAGGGCACTCTCATGCCCTTTCTGGGAAATCAGCACACTTCGGTGGCTCTCTGAAATGCCTCTACACTAATGCATGCAGCATAGGCAACAAAAAGGACTGCAGTGGATGGATAGATGCTCTTGAGGAAAGAGAGGCTGGGAAGGGAGGGGGAGCTGCCCTCAATGTGAGTGAGGAGCAGGAATGCATGGAGCTCTGCCTTGGGGTGGGTCAGGAGCCAATGAAGACTGTATGGGTTGAGCAGGCAGGCCAGCCTGGGTGGAGTTGTAGTGGGTGTCTGTTATAGACCTCCTGATCAAGAAAAACAAGTAGATGAATTCTTCTTCAGAGAGATGCAAGAAGCCTCACATTCACAGGCGCTAGTCCTCTTGGGGGACTTGAACCACCCAGATATGTGCTGGAGATGCAACAGAGCAGGGCACAAGCAATCTCCAAGATGCCTGGAGCGAGTCCAGCAAAGGGCCATGAAGATCATCAAGGGACTGTAGCATCTGTCTTCTGAGGAGAGGCTGAGAGAGTTGAGAGTGTTCATCTTGGACAAGAGAGGACCAGGGGGATCTTTTCAATGTGCATAAATACCTGATGGGAAAGAAGAAGATGGAGCCCAGATCTTCTCAGTGGTGCCCAGTGACAGGACAAGAGGTAATGGGCACAGACTGAAACAAGAAATTCCATCTGGCCACAGGAAAACACTGTAATCCCATCAAGGTGGTCATCACTGCCACAAGTTGTCCAGAGACATTGTAGAGCCTCCATCCATAGAGATATTTGAAACCCAGCTGGACACAGTCCTTGACAACCTGCTCTAGCTGATGCGGCTCTGAGCAGGGGGATTGGACAAGATATCTGAGGAGGCCCATCCAACTTGAGTTATTCTGTGAGTCTGTGGTGTGGTTCTTAAGTCTCACAGGTATGATTGTTAAATCCAGCCTCCAAAATATGGGAGAACCTGACCTAGTAATTCTTGGAGGAAAGGAGATACTATTTTGCAATTATGTAGCCTAATGGAAAAAGATGAAGTAATACCATGTCTCTCAAAATGATTGTCTAGTCTCTGTGAAACACTAGTTTAGGAGATGGTTCTTCCAAAATCATCACAGGCCCCTTGCTGAAAAAGCAGAGCTTTGAATCATTTTTTTAGACACAGAGAAAGTTCATTGGTTTCTATGTTACTCTTTACAGAATTACAGAGAGGGTTGTGCTACAAACATGGGACGATTACCAGTGAGTGAGGAACTTTTGAATATCTGCCTAATGGGGGTTGGATTTGGATCCTCGAAGTCATCTCACAAAGGTTACTTGCTCATCTGGTTTTTACCAAAAAGGAAAATAGACTAACCTCTGGTTGTTGTAGAGATGTCCATGAGCGTTACTTATCTTTCATTAAAAACCAGCCTTGAACTCAGCAGGATTTGAAGTGCCATACAGGTCTGCACTAAGAGGAGTTTCTCTAGTTGCTTCTCTTTGTAAGGCAACTCCTTGAATCAAAATATTCAAAAAACAGGTGTGAGTGCAAATCCCAGAAGCCACAGAAGTGAGCAGGTGGGCTAAATCAGTGGGAAGGGAAGAGAAGGGAATTCAGAGGACCGCCATTTCACCTTGAATACAGTATCACATATTGGCAACAGCACCTTCTTTTAAAATTTTTATGATTATCATAATAACTCATTTCTGTAAGTCTGTTATTAACTATGAGTAAGACAAACTGCTATCAGGACATTGCCTTGAGTTTGGCAGCATTTCTAGTGAGTAATAAAAGTGCAGAACTGACAAGATAGACACACCAAGTGTCCTGAGCTAACCTGCGGGAATTCACAGCTGCAGTCTGCACCGATGTCCATCCAGATGCTCTCTTACAAGTCCAGCTCAAACCGCTCTGCAGTCAGGTCCGATATCCCAACTCCTACCGAAAGGAGGAGACCGTAGATCACAGGGCAGCTGGCATGTGCTTTTTTGAAGGCTGTGAACGTCTTCTGTAAAAAAGTATTCCTTGCTATGTGTTGGGATTGTTTACTACATATTTTGTGAGATAGGTGCAAGGGTTACTACATTTAGAAGGAGGTGCCTTTCTGCTTACCTGCTTTGCTGATTCAGGTCCCTTATCCCTGCATTTTGTCTCTTAGCTCCCTCGGCCTCCTTCCTGCTCATGTATTTCTTTCTTTGTTCTCTTTCTCCTCACTTTTCCGTGAGTTTCATCTACTGTCTTCACACAGCAATGACCCCTTATGGAGAAAGCTGTGTTTCTGCCTCCTTGTTTCCACTGGTTCAAACAGCTTGGGGGCAGCCACCACACCAGACCTGCCTGATTCTCATGATAAAACAGCCCAAATGCACCTGAAAGGTGTGTTTCTGAGCACAGACCAGAACTGAGCACTGTCCAGCTTTTTGCAGCTCTGACAAGCCTATTCCTTCCCTGTGTCTCAACTCTGCAGTGACAAAAGGAGGGAGGTTTTATTTCTATAGTCCCCCAAGTTGGTTATGTACCACAAGTGATAGGGACAGGGCTGTTCCAGCACAAACACATTCAGCATGGGTCCCCCTATACAACGAGTCTTCATTTTCACACCTCAGTTTTAATTCTGCTATATCCTGTCGTTCACATATTACCGCTGAACAAAACACACTCTTTTCAAAGAAGACTTGTTGCTGTTCAGTTCTTTTTCCTGGGGGATGGTCAGACTAGAAAAGAAACAATGAAATGTTGTGTTGTTACTTTCTTGTAGCGCAACTTTAATGATTTCCAGCCCTGCCCCCTCAACTGTGTAATAACAAAGCCAGGCTTTGCACTGTGCAACTCGTGATCTCACTGTGGGAGCTATTTCCTTTGATGTGTCTTGAACTGCTAGTTACAACTTTAATGTTAAGGCTCTGTTGTGCTCTGTTTGCACATTTATCTGATGAAAGTAAATAATCTTGCAGTGGTAAAGGCAAAATGCCTTATCTAGTGCAGTCTAATTACTCATCTGTATGCAGGATATAGCCTTGTAAACAAAGCCCGCTACCCCCTCTCCCCAACAGATTTCTCATTTTAGTTAAGATTTTGTTCTTAACAAGATGGAAATTAAACTAAATGCTCCAGGACAAGGCAAAGAAAAAAAGAGACTGTTTTAATGTGCCTTGAGCCATGGCTTTGGAAAAACAGGATCATGGGAGTGTTTTATCTTCTGCAGTGAGTGAAGTAAATTGAGAATCAAATTGTTTCAAAATGTCTGTGGAAGTGCATGTCTATTTTAAGGGTTTCAGCTCACTTTCCTAGTTGTCACCTCTTAAATAGCAACCTGAAAAGATGATAATATTCTTAACAAAAGTAAAAATTACTGATAAATTTTTAGTCTCTTTATCTTCCCCACTAATCTGAAATCCTCATTTCTCAATCCATATTTCTATACAGTGCTGGCACCTTTTCACCCCATGCAGTTTCCCACCTGGTAACTCTTGCCTCATGTGAATAGCATGAGGCACTGAACAAACATGAGGTGAAAAAAATACACTTGAGCAGAAGAGACAGCAGACTAAATAGAGGATAAATGACCTTAGCTGTATGTAGTACATAACTGAGAGTAACACGATCACAGTCAGACAGCTGTATTTACAACCAATAGTCCTAAAATACAGGTTATCTAAGTTGGAGTTCTCTTCCACCCTCTTACTCTTTGGGATTGCAGAAAAGCACATGCCACGCACAGAAAGCAAAGCTGACACTGTTACATTCTACTGCCCAAGGGGAGGTTTTTTTACCTGAGATTGAATCTGTGATACTGGATTATTGGTAGCAAAACAATGCAGACATTGCACCAAAAATATATCCATGTTCATTAGCTGCAAAGGAGAATGCATACTTGAGCCACACAGAGCAAGCAGGTAGGTAGGAAGAAAGATGAAACCAGGTGGAGGTTAGCCTTAAGAATGATTTATAAAGCAAGAAATAAAGAAGCCCCCAAAACAGGACAAAGAGAGAAATTCCATGTGCTGTATAAATTAAATGGAAAAGAACAAAGCTAGGATACAAAAGGTCTGAATTTTGCTTTCCCTTTTGTTCACAAAAATTAGGCAGATGATGGGATGCGTAAGTTGCACATAGTTGTTTGAGAAATCTTGGTAGATGACTACTACAAAATGTGCCCATGTCTAAGCTTTTGGGCTACATGGTAGATTTTTTTTTCGATTTTTTTCCCCTGTGGATGACTTCCTGTATATTTTAGCTAGTAAAGATCCTGTTTGTGCTCTGTTGGCCAAGTTCCTTAGTATGAAATGAGACAGATGTTAGTGATACATTAAAAGTGTATGATTCATAGTATCAGGGCTGCTTAGGATGTGCATGAGGATGCTGTTTTTTAAATCTCTGAAATGCGAGGAAAGACTCTCCTTAACTAAACAGGCTTTGGCTCAGGCCCTTTATAATAACCCTCTTGAAAATTTCCCTATATTATAACTTCAAGGTCCACATGGGATCTAGACTCCACTTACATCCTTGTAACAGAAATGATGCAAAATAAATTTGCTGGTCCTGTGTGCCTGGGGAGCCTTGGGACTGGAGTTGACCAGTGCTGCAGTTGAATCTCATCAGCTTGTATCCCATGCACTTCTTACAGACTGAATCTGAAGTGGGATTTTGGAGAAAGCTGTGATTTGGGTTATGTGACTTAATCCTAGTGGTTGGGTGTGGACCCAATAGTGAACTGTTTCTTTTGAATAAGAAAAAGACCCAAAGGTATTCCTGAAAAGGACCACATGAACCAGAAGAACCAGCCAATAGGCCCATGAATCACAAACTATATCTCAAGGTGTCAGATGGAGAGGCTGGGTGGTGGTGGAGGAGCTCCCTTTGCCCATTGACTGCAGGGTATGGACTGGGTGAGCACTAAAGTGCTTACCACACCATCTAGCAGTTGGGTGAGCAGCCAGGGAAATTTGTTTCTGGGACAGCTGCCAGACTTTGTTGTTATTGGGTGTGTAAATAATGACACTTTTAACCACAATTATGCTAAGAGCCCTTTCAACTTCATGATACAAATGTTGTGGCCCTGTATGTGTGCCACATGGTGATGAGCAAACACCAGCGAAACCACTGCAGCCAAATTTTGAGAATGGATGCTGTGTGAGAGAGTACATGCAGCTCATTCATATGATCAACAGCCATGTGAAGGATCAATCCCTCATCAAATAAAGACAGAAGCACACATCATAAGCCAGAGAAAACAGGTAAACATGCAACTCTTGTGGTTCTCTTACCATGGTGGTGTTGGGGAGGTTGGATCTCTGTCCAAATTTCCCCCACAGAGAATTTAAAAACAGTTTTGCAATTTGACATTTGCCAGGGTTTTTCTTAATATGTCCAGCTCACAAAAGGACATCATCTTTCTGCCTGTAATCGTCAATATATTTAGCTTTTTTGTTATCACCTGTGCACCAGACTGGGTAGCCTGATGCTTCCTGCTTCTGATGAAATTACGCAATTTGAGAAGAGGTTGCCACCCCTCCATGCAAAACCTTGCAAAAACTTGCCTGTAGCTCTCCTGCAGAAGCTTCTTCAGTTCCCAGGAACACCAGGTGCCCACATGGGCTCCTTCTTCTACCACTGGGTGCAGGGAACCTGGCAGGTTTCAGCGCAAGAGTAGCATAAGGGAAAAGATAGCTTGCCATTGACTCTCGGGGAAAAAGAGCCCATGAGGCAGGTACATCTTTGCTTTGACCATCCCAAAACGGCTGTCAGGGTGTGAAAATTCTCAGAAACAGCTTTGGGGTGCACAAGAGGGTATGGTTTTGTTTTGTTGATGAAGGGATAGAGGTTTGTAAAATCACAGTCATTTATCTCTTCATTGGGGCTGCTTTGTAATGCAGACAAAATGCCACCTGGAGGGAGGAGTGCTGCAATATTAGGTTTGAGGCACATAAACTGGTATGTGGATGTGCAAGCAGAGGGCAGCATGTATACGGAAAGGGACCTCTACGGTGATAAACCTCCACCTTTCCATTGCCCTCTTTCTCAGAGTGTGAGATGGCTCATCACCGTAATCTCATTTCTGTACAAGCTGCAGGCCTCCCTCAAAACTTTTGCATCATGCTGGCAATAGTAACTCAGTTCTTTTTGTCAGCCAGATATCTCCTGACTAGCTGTATGCTATGCTGAGAACAGCTTTTTCTCTTCAAGCATCGTGCCATTCACCCCATAATATTCTGGTCATTGAAGAGGCCCCACATATAACTTTGATTTTGAGCAGTGTTGAAAAAAAATGGGTAGACCCTGATACACAAAGCTTGGGGAATGCTGGGCTAAAAAAATTAAAGAGTCAGTGAAATGTATAATTAGGCTGGTGACTTCTATGCAGATGAGTTCATCACCTTGGGGCATAAATTGCACATCCATTTTTTCCTTTAGAATCTGACTAGCAATGAAGTAGGCACCATAGCCTTTGGTGTTACCTGCTAGGAAAGCGTAGCTCTGAAACTTTGTGTCCATGAACAGCTGAATTAAGTCTATGAGACATGTGTGCTCTTCAAACTCCTATTCCCATTCAGATCTTTCCCTCTTTGCCCCTTCTTCTGCATCCCAATGGGCACCCGGTCCTAAGTCCATGGCAAAAATGTAGTTTGGGGTATGTGTCCTGCTTTCCTGCATATCCCAGGTCATCAATACTACAGTCCTGCCCTGCCTCTGGAGTTTTGATCACAGGCTCAAAACACGGGTGCTCGTTTACGTTACAGATCTGTTCACAGTGCAGCCTACACTTCCAGACTTTATGTTTGTGATGTTTTCCTATACAGGCCTTGCACTTTTCACAGAAAATCATAAGCATTCCACAAAATCTGTAAGCATTCCCCAGACCTGCACAGCAGCCTGCAGCTGGCGCACCTTGACCTTGCCACCTGCATGGTTATGAGGCAAGCAGAGCCAGCAATAGTATTTACAGCCCTGGCTGTACTTATACAATGTATGACAAAGCTCACAGACGTTTCTCACCCAAAAACCTTCCTGGCATCCTTAACACCATAATTATGTTCATAGTGCAAAAGGATGAAACAGGTCTTGGGATATCTGACACTGTTGCTTGTCTTAAAAATCTCCCAGGCTTTTTTGCCCTGAGGTAGGGGATGGCGCACTAGGAAAGCGCATGGGGTATGATGCTGCCTGGAGTGGCATGGGGGCTTCCCTTCCCAACCTGCTTCTGGGTGCACTGATGGGGCGTCTGGTTCTGCAGGCAGTCACAGGGCAGCATGAAATCACATGGGGCATGACATGGTTAAAAAAAGTGGCCATCCACCATAAAAATGGTGGCTGAAGCAGTGTAGTGGACCTGGCACAGTTAGCAGGAGGGGGATCCCTGCCCAGACAGCCTCCTGGGATGGGAATAGCCCAGGGGGCTGCACTGTTCTGTCCTGAGCAGTGGCTCTGCTGGACACCTTCATCCTGGTACACAGCATCACTCCTGGGCAGGGTCAGCTGAGTTGTCCGCACCCATGGCACAGCTGGCTGCCAAACTGGGAAATCCAGCCCGTGCTATGGTGTGTGGGCTGTATTTTGATGTTTCTGATAAACTGAAATAAGGGAAACATACCCTTACACCTGTATCGCTGTAGACGTATGCAGCACACAAATTGCCAGATAACCCCATGGTAACATGTGACCTCAGTAGAAAATGTACCATTTTATTACCTGTATATTCAACAAAAGTGCAATGAACCCTGGAAGTGCTCAGTGGCTCTTCCTGCACTTCACCAAGAGATGACACTAGAGAGCTCCTTTTCTGAAGAATTTCAGGCAAGATTGGGTTTACTTACGGCAGGAGGGATGAGGCCTTCTCACCAGGAATAGCCACAGGACACTTTCAGCAAAAGAGAGATGTGCACGTTGGTGAATTCCTAGTGTGAACAAACATCTCCATTAATAAGCTGGCAACAGTCATTTTAATTGTTCCCTTTGTCATGTGGGTACCATGAGGTATTATGCTTTTAGAGCTCTGAAAAGTACTTCCATTGCTTTCAAAAATAACCAAAAGCCTCCATCTGATACCTATATGCCAGATAATTTGGTTATTTCTAGGAGGCAGAAATAATCATTTTTACATTTCCAGAAGGCTGCTAAAGAAAACCTCTGGGCAGTACTACTATAGCAAGTTTACCTCTGAGTTATCATCTCTGAGCATACATATCAATATTGGTGTGCAGCAACTCAGTGCAGACTCATTGTGTATGATTTCTTCCAGCAGATGTCCACAGATGTACATCCATAAAACCATTGACTTCAAATAACCATAATATTTGGAAAAACGAAGCACCAGAAACTGAGGACAGCAGAAAGTTACTTGAACTTAGTTTCTTTGGTATCCAAAAGCATATACATATAGGTAGAATGCAACTGACATACATGTATTGGCAATTTTCCAAAACATGAATGCAAAATAAATGACACCTTATTGTCACAAAATAATTTCTTTTGTTTACATGCCTCCTGTCTGCACAAAGGTGATGTTTGCCTTCTGTGGGGATGGCTTATACTCATGGGCTGCAAAAACAAGCAGTAGCTGACAGATTCTCTACTATTTGTTTCCCCTATGTACAGGCAATCCATAAATCCTAACTCAGTCCTTACTTCAAAAGAAACCTCGTCTGATGAAGTGCAGAGTCCAGAAGTCCTTTAGCAAACCTCTTGACGTAAAACATAAAAATTCAACACTGTCATCCTTTCAACAAGTGAGGCTGCACAGTATTTACCAGCTCCTGCAGAACTTAGGGTTGCTTCCTCTTCAAGATTTGCTGTGCAGGAAGCTTGCTAGAACAACAAAAAAATTTCAGTTATAACTCCTTAAATACTTATTACTTGGTTCAAACTGAGTTGCTCAGATACCTTGTAGCACCAGTAACGACAAGAGCCGTCTGCAGCAGAGGCAGTACTGACTGTACTTTCCAACACGCCCTGCCTCACATAAACACTAGTAAATTCTTTTACTTCTCCCAGAGGTAGGAGCTCAGCAATAGCATCTCGCTGTCTCTCTCCTATAAGCTTTTCCCACCCCAGGGTTTTGCTGCCTGTCTGACAAGGATGCAAGTCCCAGCTCTGGTATGACACAGCTGCATAACCTTGACTTAGGCAGCCACGTGGTGAGAGAGGACCGTTAATAGCTCAGGGATTCAGGTAGCTGCCTGCCCATCCTGCCTGACTAGGGTGGTGAGCACTCTAATGCTCAGCTTAACAGCTTGTTACAGCCTAGCTGCTTTTCACAGGTGTTAGACAATAAAATGATTGCCTTGTCCTTCTATGTTACGTATAGTTGCTTGTGGAGTCTCCTGTACCTGACTAATGATGTGTGAAAAAACCAAACCAAACCAAAAGAGGAGCTGTAACACCTCCTGCAATAACACCTCCAACCTAAAACCTCATGACTAGCTTCCTGCAGTCCCACAAATTTGGTCTTAGCTCTACCCCTTTTGCCAGCCTCCCTCCCATGGCACAGTAGCAACCCTATGATTCCTACAGCCTGTTCCCATGGCCCGGGCTGGGTTACTGTGCTAGGACAGAGCTGCCGGGGGGATGGGGAGCTGCTGTGCACGTAATAATTTGCCAGCAACAGCTGATGGATGTTAATTACTGAAAAACCAATTGCCCTGTAGCTGCCCTGAAGAGACACTTGCTCCATGGCTCATCTCAATGCCTGCACACAGGTGGCTGCTGTTCGGAGATGCAAGCTTGAACACTGTGGAGGGCCAGAGCTGCAGGGCTCAGAAACTACCTTAGAGAAACAGATGGGAGCTGCCACTGCCTACACCACGCTGATTTAAGTCATGCACCGGATACTTTTTCATGGACCTCTGAAGCGGAGTGCAGCTTTCGAAAGTTTGTCTTGGACATAGAATTGAAGTAAAACAGCTTTGCTGCTCATTCTTCCCCCTTCCACCACATATAATCTTACAGGGATCTTGTTTCACTGTCTTAACACAAATCGTAGCACCAAATATCCCCTTCCACATGATAGGGGTAGTCTGCAAGACTAACAGGAGTGGAGTTAGTTTTAATGAAAATTTTTTCATCCAAATAAAATAAAAATCACCAAACCCCAAATTAACTCAGTGGGACAACACAGTAGAATAATTGTGGCTTGAAAAACAGAAGAGACTTTTGCCCTGAATACTGTGTAGATGCTTTACAGATTATGACGGAGAATGGCAACTGGAGAGATTTGCTGTAATTGGAACTATCATCTGTAAATTGCAAAGCATGAAAGTGTTTCATTGACACCAAATAGTGCAGACTTGTGTAAACCTGTGCAGACTGTTGGTTCAGTTGCTCTTCCAGTGATGTCCAAAATATTTTTGAGCAGTTGGAAGTAAAGTGAGCTTTTCAAAAGATACAGCACTTAGCATAATGTTGTTCTGCATCTGGTTACACTTGACATAAAATGAAAGTATTTAATGAACACTCATTTTTGTTTGGGAGCTTTTAACCATGCTTCAGCATTTAAACACTAATTTNTTATGTTATCTTTCATCGCACAGCAGGAAATTTTCTTAACATACTATGTCCTTCACTCAGGGAATGATTTCCCATGTTCTTTCACAGGATAATCTTCTTCCCATTTCTCTAGACAACCTGCACGGTTGAAGCATTGGACCTTATCCCCTTCTCCTGCAAACAAGAAATGTCACACCTCAGAAATGATCATGTGCATAATTTTTTTCCTCACCGATGTGTCAGCAGCATCACAGCTGCAACAATCATTATTTCATGAGTTTCACTGGTAACCTCCATCTCCGTTCCATCTTAATTCTCAAATTTTAATGCATTACATTCTTTTAAAATCTTAACTAATAAAAGTTAAATCAAGGAAAATAAAATCTCACAGAAGTGAGACCCTCCGTAGGACGGGTGGGGAAGCTCACACGCCTTTCTTTTACTCTTCCCAGAATTGCAGTGATGAAACCTCTGAAGAGACACAGACCTGCAGGCGCAGCAAGCCTAGCTCCTGGCTATCTGAAAGAGCTGCATCCGGTCACCCCTTATAGGCATGCCGGCCAGTGGGTCCCCAGGCAAAGCACCCCTGCCTCAGCCTCATCCTGCATCCTGGAGCAGCAGTAGGGGAAAGAGGTCCCTGGTGCCTTGGCTTGGCTGGGATTGTGCCAGCCTCAGTGGCTGGTAGCAGCGGTGCTCAGCACTGCTTCCAGCTGAAGCCAGGGACACTCGCACCTGTGGTGTGAAATGGCCAGAGCAGCCATGTAGCTGCCACCCAGCTTGATCTGTGGCTCTGTTTTGACAAGGGAGGGTGATTAACACCAGTGTCAGAGAGGATTTTCTGCAGGGAAGCTGTAATGAGGAGTATGTGCATACCTGGGAAGGGGTGCATGACACAGGGTTTTGCACAAATGAGAAGTCAGTGGACATTTACTCATACAGCTAGGCCAATCGAGCCCACTGATCTGCTTGAGAAAGACTATCCTTCTTTTTCTCCCTCACAGCAAGGAGTTGCTTTACATCTGTAGCTCCTGTGTAGGAGGTATGTATCAGGATACAGCTGTATCCCCAAATGGTCCCAGGTGGTTCCTGCAAGGGGATGCTTTATCCTACGTCTGCTTCCAAAGGAGCGCCCTGCCTGGGTGGAGATCACAAAGATGCAAATACCACAGCATCACGCACAGGCAGACCCCGTGGAGGGTGCGGCAGTTTAGTTGACTGCATATCCCTGAGGACAGCTGCAATCATCCACCCTCCTCTCTTTGCCACAAAGAGTCCTCCTTAAGATCTGTCTTGTCTTGGTGCCCCAAGGGCCATAACATAAGTTGCAAGCCCAGGCTGGGAGTGGGAAGTGCGAAACACCCATGTCTAAGGTGCTTCTCATCTCATACATGAGCTCTCCTCTCCCTCACTCTTTCAGTAGCTCTGAGTAGCAGTAACAGGTTGGGAAGCCTTAATAAGAAGGGCTGCAGAAGGCACTCTGTACCTTTTTCATGAACTAGAAACTTGATGGAGATGGTGTGGAAAAGCACAAACAAGGCAGAAGTTATCCAGTGCTGATGGAGAAGGTGAGCTTGGACCTGCGGGGTCCAGTGGAGGGAAGGGAAAACACACTGGGAATTTAGCGCATGAAAGGAGCTGTGGGATGGGGAAACTGGAGGTGTCTGGCCTGAGGAATAACGATAAATCAAACAGGGTTTCATGGCACAAAGGAAAGGCTTAGACTGGTGTGGATGGGAACGGCTCTGCTGATTTGTTCAGCCCTCCTCATTTCAGGAATGGTCTTTTCTGAGATTTCCAGGAAACTGTGTCTTTTGAAGTCTTTTTTAGATTGCATGCTTTTCAGGAGATGGGCCTACAGCCATGGAGTTTAGTTATGTTAAACTTCTGTGGCTCAATCCAACTGTGATTTTTTGCTCCTGAAATCTCAGAAATGCTGGTCTTTCACTGACACCTGTGGATATGAGGCAGAATTGCACACAGGCGCTCGTACTCTGGAAGTCAGGAATTTCAGCTCCCAAACTTGCTGGATGAGAGTATCCTGCCTCTCAAAGACTTTTGCCTGAGGAGGACTCAGTTCTGTGCAAGGTTCATGATACTGCAGTGATGAAGGCAAAGTGGCATGTGTTAACCTGCAAGATTAACATTTGTCAGTCTTTCACTCTTTCCTGGGGGAGAATTCTCTGTGCAAAGTGATTTAGGGTTTTTGCTTTTCCCAGGTGCGCATTAGCCATGTGTTTTATGAGAGCAAAAGCAGGGCAAAGCAGTGTGGCTTGTAGTTGGAGCAGAAAGGCATAAGGCATCGCTGCCCATAAACAAGCTGTCTTTGGCCTATCTGTGGCTTTGTCTGCTGAGCAGGACAGAGGAATGGGAAGAGGGAACCGCACCTGGTTCCCACTCTGCATTAATACTCCAGTTACAAGTGCTGCCAAAATAGCTATAACACTGCTAATGCCCTGCCCTAGACCTCCTTAGGCTAACACAGGCTCACACTTTAGCACAGGCTGAGGCACAGACTTCATTGCGTACCTCTGTGTGCAGCATAAACTTTTAAATGTTTGTTTTACGGGTGTGGAAAGACTTTTGCTGACATACAGGATTTCTAAGAAAGGTACTAGCTTGTTGAAGGGAAGCTACTGTTTGCATGAATACTTTGAAATGGAACTAAGATAAATTGACCTCAAACTAGGATGATTTTAGTGCCAAATATACACAATTTGATAAGGCCTATCATGCACTGCCATGTGCATGGAGAAGCTAACAGGAGTTAATGTATAGGTAGCATAACAGGATCATTATAAAAGAGTTAAAAGAGAAGAAAAGAATCAACTGTAACCATCCTGTCTCTCCCACCAATGAGGGCTACCCCTGGCCACGGACTTGCTGGCATCAAATGAATAAGTGACCGGGTGTATTAATCACCAGTGTGAGGCATCATCACTTACGGCTTACTGTGTTTTGCTATAATTGTATATGGCATATGCTTATTAGCAAACATTTCTCGTTTCCTTGCTCTGTCCTCTGTGGTCATTCTGATTGTCTCGATAAAACAACAGCTCTTGTAAGATCAGTTTTGCCCCTGACGCAAAGCTCTGCACTAAGATTGGCTCCAGCTGAAGCTGAACCTAGGAAGAGGGTGGCAGTCATTTGACAATCATTTGGGGTCAGACTGATTAACTGCAGGATTGCCTTTCCCTGTGTCAGGAGTACCCTCTCATGTCCTTCTTGCACAGTGATTTGTGTGCTTTGTTGAAGGTTTGGTTTGAAAACTCTTTGTTGCAAAATTTCCTAGTGCAATGGGTTTTGAATGAGCTGGTGGCATGTGGTGGGGCTTCTGCTACATGGCTGGGCAAACTAACTTTTCTAAACCATTTTCTAAGTGTTGAAGTGACCTTTGTGGTCATTTGGAAATAAGTAGTGCCTGATCTACAGCACTACTGGGGATAAGAGGAAAAGAAAGCCACATTTCTTTTGCATTGCTGGGGCATCTTCTTGGGGCCACTAAAGATTAAACAAAGAGGTTTGCTTAATGGTGGGGCCTTGGTACCTTACCAACAGAGAACCATGCACCCTCTGGCTTTCAATAGATGAGGGTCTGAGAGCAGCTTTCTGGCAGGGAAATCTTGGGAGAGGGAAAACTTCTTGGTGGTAGGACTCTCTTTGCTTGCAACTGTCGTGATAGGCACTGATCACACACTTTGTTGATTTTTTTTTTTTTTTAAACCTTCTTCAAGACCCTAAAATAGATGCAGACCTCTCTCACAGGAACAATTCCTATTTGGCAGTGTTGTCACAATTTTCTGCACGCTGTTGCAGTGTTATATCAGTAACTCCCACTGAAGGGCAGCAGTAGCCTGCTTATATAATTCTGCCATGACTACTTAAAATGCCAGGTACTAAACTAAGTGTTCGGAGTAAAGCCATTCAAATGTTGCACTGCTCTGAGCTAATTTGGACACCTCCCCAGTACTTTATAAATACATGCTATATTTAAACTTTTATGGTTACATTGAAGTAACCTATTATTATAATGATGGTAATCACCCTGACTACTGAATATGTTAGAAACAACAATAGAAGGCACAGTTAGAGCAAAAAATTACATCTTTCTCCTCAGATAAGGGCTCTTACCTGTGGGTTTACAAGCCTGTGTTGTGGAGACCAGAATTAATCTTCTCCAGTACCTGTGGTTTATATATAACATCTTTGTGCATGTGTGGTGTAGTCCTAGTACACATTTCATACAGTTCTCACCAGACAGTTCTATTCCAGAGTGAGAAGAGTAATCTGTAATCAGAGGGGCAGCAAATGCAGTGGTAATATTCCTAGATTAAGGTTTCAAAAGCATGTCAATAGACATACGGGTCTATGGTTTATAGCTTAAAAAGAAGGCGTTCCTCAGTCCTTTGTGTGGTCTGTATGCACACAGAGTTGATGGAAACAAAACTAAACATTTTGTGTTCTTGCCGTCATCTGTCCTCAACATGGAAAAATGCCTCTGTCTTTCCAACCCTTATTTATGGGAATTGGTCCATGGAAATCAAGGGCCAGAGTTTACCACCTCTGGTTATGCTAAAGAATTTTTGAGAATTATTCCTGATACCTAATATCACTGGTGCCCTCCTATACCATACGAAGTTCTCCTTTAGCTTGAATAATACTGTGAGGTGGGGTAGCTCTTCACTGAGATACCTCTGCTCAGATTGCAGTATTGAGATACACTTTCATGTCCTTTACATAACAGAGCTGCCACATTCAGCAGCTCAGGAGCCTTATATGGACTCCATTACTGATTTCAGGTAATAAAATAATCTGAAATGAACTCTGTGTCTGACAAATTCTGGCTCTGAAGTTAGACAACCAAAGAAGTCAAAGGGAACTGTAAGTCTAGTTTGTGTGGAATCACACCGACACTGCAGCTCATCGCTGCTGGAAGATCCCCAAATAAACAGTGCTGCCATTTTATAAATAGCTAGCTTGCATGTTAGAGCTGCTTGTTGCTGAAGTGATTGTTACCAGCAGCACACAGACCTATGGAATCTGACACTTCATTTTAAACTATATCTTAATAATTGGCCCTTTTAAGCCAGTTTAAAATGCCTCCTTGATATTATGACTGCCTAAACATGTTTTCTCAAATAGTAATTGCAAACTGAATAACTGCTGGAAGCATATAATACACAGAAGCATCACTGATATGCAGTTGATACACCTTAGGACAAAATGGAGTTGCAGGTATTTTTGCTGCCACTAAATTAAGTAATGACACATGTTTCTTGAGCTACTAAAGCTCCTTTGCAAAATCTGTTGGTTTGGGTATCCATTCTTCTTTTGCGCTTTTAAATCTTAGCAGAGTTAAGGAATGCAATTTTAATGCTGATTGCTCAATAAAGCCTGCACAGAAAAGGAGCTGGATATTTTAAAGAAAGAAGATTTTTCCTCTTATCTAGGACTTGCCTGGTGGTTAGGAAAACTAAGCAAACATCGTAATAAGCTCCAATTACTTTAATCCACAAAGAGCTGTCATAGTTAATTACTATGCATGTTTCGTACAGCTGGAATATAATTACTGTTTTCTGACCTAAGCATCATTGCGGGTAGCTCACTGAAACATCTGCTCTATGAGTTTTAGTTGTCCAAAGAGTGTAGGAGATGGTATGGTGATATTTTTTCCCTGAAGATCACTGTTGAGAAGACATTAGTTCTGTAAGAGGATAGGGTGGCACAACTTCAGGTCAAGCAGTATCCACACTTCTTGTCATGGAGACTTTGTAAAGGGAGTGGAGGCTGTGGAAAATGAAGACCAGTAGGAATAACCAGAGATACTGGCATGTGAGGCTAAAAATAAAAGCTCTTTGGGCTCTG
The DNA here is from genome assembly GCA_013389945.1 of Fregata magnificens. Classification (NCBI taxonomy): domain Eukaryota; kingdom Metazoa; phylum Chordata; class Aves; order Suliformes; family Fregatidae; genus Fregata; species Fregata magnificens. The sequence continues at coordinate 38,940 of WAAD01032024.1, forward strand.
CAGAGTAAAACACAGCATGTAGCAGTATCTCAGGTGATGGGGACTGCAGTAGGGTCATGGAGGAGGGTGAAGCGGGGGGAGTCATGGAGGATGGGGGATATTAAGGGAGGGCTTGAAAGAGGAAAAGGCAGAGGTGGTTGGGCAGGAAGGGGGTGTTTTGGCAACTTTAACAGTTTCAGCAGTGTGTGTGCAAGAGCACCTGAAGCTGAACAAAGGAGAAAGAAGGAGGAGCACAGCCAGAGAGCCATGGAGATGGGGGTGCTCCCTGCCCTCAGCCCCATGCTGAGCTCCCACTGCGATGAGAGCAAGAAGCAAGTTTAGCTCCTGGGTTGTTACAGCTTGAAGACGGTATTTTTCTTTCTTGGAATCTAACAGCTGCCAAATCCAGTCAGCAAGACAGTGTTTTTTCTTAAAAAACAAACAATCCCTCCTGAATTTTAAAAAAGAAAACTACATGTTGTCTTACCCCTGGTCACCAGCCCTGCAGTTTGTCTTGTGGCTGTTGACTGAAGAGCTGACAGCAGGGAGATTGAGCCCTGCCATCTCCAGATGCTGCTGATGTGCCTTTGCCATGAAGAGGTTGGGCATGTGCTGATGAGACATCGCACCAAAGCACAAGTGATGGTCGTTTCAGTGTGTGTCAGGGGACACTACAATTTCCAAAAATGAACATTTCACAGCCTCTTCAGACAACCTGTCCTAGTGTTTGACCAAATTTCTGTAATAAGGGCCAGCCAGAGGAGAAGCAGAAATTTCAGCTGCTGCAGAGCTTAGGTTAGAGACCAATCTCAAGCGCAAACTGAGGCCAAATCCCAAAGTGACATAGCTGTGGGTTTCTGAGACCAGCATTTTGAATTTGGCCTAATTCTTGTTTTGACCTTTCTCAAGATCTCTGCATGCCTTAAGGAAAAATACTGACCCACTGGCATGTTTGTGTGTTACTTAACTGGGCACTTGCACCGCAAAACGTGAGTAGATGGTGATCTTGGAAAGCAAACATTTTTGAAAGGTTACCTACAATATTGTCTGTGTTGCACTGTTGTGTGGTGGGCACCATTGATACTCACCTGTGCTTTTAATGAAGCTTAAGTAAAAGAAAGAGCTACAAAGGAGATGAGGGTGAAATAATGCCCATTTTGAGAAGACTGCTGGTACCTAATTTTGCCTATCATGTGCCAAAGAGGGCATGGGTGTGTATTACTGTCATTCCAAGAGCCTATTCCCTTCACAAAGAAAAATATAACTAATTCTTCAGGGGTGTGAGGGCAAGAAGCCCCCAATGCAGGTGCAACAGGGGAATGCGGCTGTTCCTCATGTCTCCCAGGAGTGTGTTGGCCCACGAAGCCAGCCTGGCCCCAACCAAATGCAGGGTGGCAGGCAAGGGGTCCCTTCACCCGATGATTTTCAATGTGCTCGCCCACTTGCGTGATCAGCAAAGGGCACAGAGAATGCAAACAGAAAGGCTTTGGATCAGAGCTGTCCCATAAGTGGTTTAGTCAGCTTTTTTGTCTCCTCTTGAAAATGATGACTGCTAGTAATACTGCTAGGTATTTTTTTACTTTTTTTTTCTTTTAAGGAATCACAGTGGAGACATCTAAAAAAGCAAGAGGAATCTGATCCCCATGGCATTTACAACACAGGCAGCAGCGTGCACAGCTGATGCAGAGAAACCTCATCTTTTCTAAGTTAAACATGGGAAGAGGCCCATGTTCAGAACCCAATGTTAAAATTAGTGGAATTTCTTTTGATGTGGGTGCTGAGATATTGATGGCTCTGAGTGCAGTGTTTAGTGATACAACTACCTGTTTATGAATCCCTATTTAAGATCTGATAGCCTGCTTGGTACTATACAGAAAGTACAAGAAAGGCAGTCCTTTCTCCAAAAGGCTTATAAATTAAGTGGCCAGGTTTTTTCTCAGTGTGTTTTCCTACTGAGGCATGCAAAGGCAGGACTGGGTCAGTACTAGTGTAGAAAAAGCACAAACTGTGCTGAAAAACCCCAGGGCATGAAAAAGTCCTGTTTTTCCATCCGCAACCACATCTCCTTGGCCTGGCAGTCTCACCGGGTGGCCCTGTCCCCAGAAAAACTCACTGTTTCCTGGGTTTGGCTGAGCTGGAAGCAGCACAAATAACGGTGTTTTGTGCTCTGCCTGTTTTGCTGCTCCTGATGTGCGGCCAGAATAAGAATTGTGGCTATAGAGGAAAATAGTTGATGTTTAAAATCAAACTTCCTGAAAGTCAGCAGTAATTAGAAGTCGGGGTTTAAAACTCAAGTTTAGGTGAATAAGAATGTGTTTCCTCTCACCTCAGCAAGCACTTCACCTGAGCGACCCCTCTGCAAGTGGCCAGGGTTGGGATAACACATCTGAATTTGCCTCTCCTGGGTGGTAAGACTGAGAGAATCAAATTCAGCTGGGAGGTAAAAAGCCTGAAGGGGGATCTAGTTGTAGTTTCCAGGTACCTAATGGCAGGTTACAGAGGAGACGGAGCCAGAGTCTTTTCCAAGATATAAAGGTAAAAGGACACAATCTGCACCAAGGAAAATTCTGAGCAGATATGGGGAAAGAGTTCCTCGTCATGACAGTCGTTACACTGAAACAGGCTGTTGAGGGATGCTGTGGGGTTTCTGACCTCAGAGATATACAAAACCTGACTGGGTGAGGCCATGAACAAACTCATCTAATTTTGGTATTCTCTCTGTTTTGAGTAGGGAGTTGGATTAGAGACCTCCAGGCTTTTCTTCCAATCTATGAGACTAATAAATTTATCTATGAGGTAAGTTGATAAGTTATGATAAATTATTCTATGAGATCTTTAGACTGCCAGAGATGATCTTACTTTTCAATCATGAGAAGAAATCAGGCAGGTATTACAGAATATGGGAAATCATGTTTGATCAGACTCCTCTCAGGCAAAGGCTTAAGGGAAGCCTATCTTATCTCTAACACACCCTCTCCCTAAATATTCTTGTGTCAAACTCTTGTAAATAAAGCAGTATCTGTATTTGTGAGGTGACTACAGTGACTGTTTGATGGTGCACAACATAGCATGATATATTGTAATTATCTAGCCTAAACAAATATAAGTGAGCTCTGCAATAAACATTGATGGTGAATATATTATTTGATTATATCCATCTTTATATAAAGATACACATCCTTGATAAGCTGAGCAAGAAACCAAGAAATTTTGTATCTAATATTGTCTCCTATGAACAAATCACTTGCTACCGTGCTCCTGTGCCACTTCTGAAAGCACTTGTGATACCAGAGGTAGTTTGAGAGAGACAGTCCCTTCCCAAGGGGGCTGTCAGTGGCACTGCAGTGTCTCATTGCAATGGTGACCTGTTAGGATCCTTTTTTCATTTGGATTTCATTATATGTGCCAAATGAAGCTGTCATCGCAGTGTATACTTCTGCCTGTGACATGGTGATCTAGCATAAAAATGTATGTATTGCAGTCTCTAAGGGTTGGGAATAGGTATTCATTTTCCCTTTGGGCTAAGGTAAATCAGCAGGAATATGTTCTGAGCCTGGCGACTCCCTTCATGTTAGTCATGCCTGGTGTTTCTTGTCTGAGAAGGATGAGCAGGACTTGTCCCCAGGCTACATAGCAGTAGCCCCAGCCACCCCAGGACAAGGCAGGTAAGAAGTGAAAGAAGTGAAAGTGTTAGCCTCCCCTGCTAGTCTCCTTCCAAGGACACCCTGTTTGGGCATTAGGTGTTGAATATTATCTCCCTATGGAGAAAAGGTGAGGCTTGGGAAAGCCAGTGTTGCTCAGTGACAGACGGCTGTGTCACTTGCTAGGCACAGGCAGCAATGTAAACAAGGGGTCAGGCTAAGTGCATTGACTTAAAATCGTAACTGCAACATTCAATTAACATTTCCAAAGTTTCTTGGATCCTTATGAGACTTTTCCCTTTCTGTTGAGCATCAGCCAGTATTGATATTGGACAGATGCCAGAGTCCTTGGCTTTAAAGTTTGTAAGTCTGAACCACATTAGCTTTTCCCCAAGTTTTATGTCTTGATCTCTGATAACAAATATCCTATTTACTTCTGAGATGGAAATAACAAGTCTTTACACAACTCCTCAGATTTTATCTATACAAGTGTGTGTCTGTGCACATAACTGCAGCCAATCTGCTTGAAACTCAAATCCAGGAATTGCACCGAGATTTGAAATCAGTGCTTGTAATAATTTTTTTTTAATAAAAGTAAAAATATCCTTATCAGAGGATATTAAATAACGTATCTCTGGTTGATTGCTGGGAAGGGTGGCTCACAGCTGCAGCAAGTGTGAAAAATGGGAAAAAGAAAATAGTGATATGAAGGTAAGTAGAATAAAGGGATCAAAAAAACCCAAATCAGTAAAGAGGAGGTTGGCAGTAAGCAGTGAGACTTTAGAAAGGCTTGCGGTGGATGCCACTAGAAATCTCCCTAGTGAACACAACACCTGGGTCTGAATAGAAAAGACTACAGGGCAGAAAGCCGAAAAGAGTGT